>JAOSBK010052852.1:0-17277 GCA_027568895.1 Erythroxylum shatona
TTTGTTAAATCTATCATCATGCATACATGCATCATGATTTTATACAAAGTTCCAATATTGTTGACTAGTATGCTTATTATTTAATTTTTTTTTCATACATAATCACCACAATATGAATCCACTCACTATGCTCTTGACTAATAACAAATTGGAAAACAGAGAGAAATATAATGAATGGAGACGTAACCTTAACATTGTTCTCCATTATGAACGAATTTTATGGGTATTAATAGACAATAAGCCTTCACCTCTAGGTAACAAGTCAACTTCTGAGTAACTCCAACAACATGAGCAACTTGCAGGTATGAAAACTGCAAGTGCAATGGTCCATCACCTACATGAGATATCTGGTGTAAGGACTAGGTCTACAAGGGTAAAAACTATCCCAACCGTTCACAATCTCAGACAAAAGCCCAGTGAACCGGTATAGGATTACATGCTTAACTAATCTCTTTGGTTACTGAGGCTGAGATGTTTGGGGCGAACATGGATGCAGAAACATAGATGATGATGATCATCAATAGCTTAAACTCTTCTTTGCAGCAGTTTAAGTTGGACTATGAGCTCAACACCAAAGATTACACCTTGAGTAAGTTAATGAATACCCTCTAGAGCATGGAGGAGATATTAAATATCAAGGCTAATGGGCCTGAGGCTAATGTAACATCAGTGTCTAAGCCCAAGGGTAAGGGCAAGAAAAATAAGAAGGGTTCAATGAAAAAGAAGGCCTAAACAGGAGTCAATGTCCAACCTATGAAAAAGAAGGCCAAAGAGGACACCAAGGGAAAGTGTTTCCACTGTGGTGAGAAGGGCCCCTGGAAAAGAAACTGTGCAGTTTACCTTAAGTCCCTCAAAAGCAAACAAGGTATAGGTTTCTTAAGTTTTAATAATAATAATAAAGTACAAAATTTATAATAATAATTAGTAAAGACGAAGAGTAGAGACGAGTGAGGGATTTTGTTGGGGGAGAGGTATTTTTGGAAGTTATTTATGTGTTTTGTTTCAGAGACAGGGACAAAACATTTTGTCCTTCAGTTTTGGAAGGAATAAAAAATTTATGTTTTTGTCATCCGGAGTCAGAACAAAAATAAGTTGGGTCAGTAACCAAACACTACGAGGCACAAGATTTTTGTGTTTTGTCATCTGTCTCCACCGATAGCGACAATAACCATACGCTAAAGTTATAGAACCTATGAAAGGCTCACTAAACACTACAAAATTAATAAAACCAAGACAAACCAATGACTCTAGCATTAATTCAAAATATCAGTGGCACTTAAAATGGGTCATGTTAATCAGAAAAAACTTGATTGATTATTGAAGGATGGGATCCTTATGGGCTTAGATAATGATCCATTACCCACCTGTGAATCTTGTATTGAAGGAAAAATGACCAGGGTCTCATTTCCTTCTAAAGAAAATAGATTTGAATCCATGTTAGACCTGGTACACACTGATGTGTGTAGGCCCATGAACGTACAAGCTAGAGGAGGTTATGAATACTTCGCAACCTTTATAGATGATTACTTTAGACATGGCTATTTGTATTTGATGCATAAAAAGAGTGAGTCCTTTTAAAGGTTCAAATAATTCAAAGCTGAAGCTGAGAAGCAACTAGGCAAGCCATTAAAACAACTTCGATCAGATCGAGGTGGTGAGTATTGATATGGAGAGTTCTAACAATTTTTAATTGACAATGGAATTGTTTCCAACGTGTCAGCTCTTTGATCACCTTAACAGAATGGTGTAGCTGAGAGGAGGAATAGGACTCTATTGGAAATGGTAAGATCAATGATATCCTATGCTAGCCTTCTAGAATTGTTTTGGGGATATGCCATACAAACGAAAACTTATCTTCTTAACTTTACTCCATCCAAATCGGTGCCTAAAACACCTAGGCGGTTATGGACTGGCCGAGTACCTTCATTGTAGAACTTAAGGACTTGGGGCTGCCCAATCTATGTTCTAAGGCCTGAATCCACAAAGATAGAACCAATGTCAGAAGTATATTTGTTTGTAGGATATCCTACGGTACACGAGGGTACTATTTTTACAGTCCTTAGGATAGGAATGTATTTACGTCAAAAATGTGACCTTCTTGGAGGAAAAATTTGTGAGAAATCACTAAGGAAGAAGTGAAGTAGTACTAAAGGAGTTAGTTATTTCATCCAAACCAAGAGTTAATTTGGATATAGCAGGACAAGATGTCAAAATGGATTCAAGAGTTGAATCGAAAGGGCCGCCTGAACATCAAGTAGTGCCTAGACATAGTGGGAGGGTTATGAGACAACCAAACAGGTATCTAGGTTTAGGAGAAGGCATAATTGCCATCTCAGACTAAGAAGAAACATATCTCATTACTGATACACAGGCTATTAATGATGTTGATGCAGAAAAATGGCTCAAGGTGATCGAATCAGAAATAGATTCCATGTACACCAATGAAGTTTGAATCCTTATAGATCTACTACCAGAGGTAAAAGCTATAGGGTGTAAATGGATCTTCAAAAGGAAAAGAGGATCAGATGGAAAGGTAGAGACTTTTAAAACTAGATTGGCAGCTAAAGGCTATACTAACAAAGAGGGTATAGACTATGAGGAGACTTTTTCTCCGGTTGCCATGCTTAAGTCCATCAGAATTCTTTTGACTATAGCAGCCTATTTTGATTATGAAATATGGAAAATGGACATCAAGATCGCATTTCTTAATGGGATCTTAAGGAGACCAGTTATATGGCCTAACTAGAAGGATTCATTGAGCCAGGTAATGAGCATAAGGTATGCAAATTGCAAAGGTCCATTTATGGACTTAAGCAAGCATCTAGGTCTTGAAACATTAGGTTTGATAAGTCTATAAAAACCTATGGGTTCATACAAAACCTAAATGAGCCTTGTGTCTATAAAAGGATGCAAGAAGGCAAGGTTATTTTCCTAATTCTATATGTCGATGTCATTCTACTCATTATTAATGATATAGAAATATTATATACGGTTAAAAGATGGCTGAACCAACAGTTCTTGTAACATCCCGTTACCCATGTTAGGGCCATAATTATGAATTGTGAGAAAATTATGAGAAATTTTTGAGAAGTTAGGAAAATGCACATCATGTATAATTAATAGTGACATACACATTTATTTTGAACATTCATATGATTGTACATGCATTCATTGGCATTTCTAAGTAAATTTGATTTGTAAGTGGAAATTGTGGATTTATTGAAGTGTATTAAATGTGATTTGGAAATTTTTGTACATTTTGTATATTTTGAAATTTTGGTGAATTATTTTTGAGTCAAAAAATTATTTGGAGAATCATATTATTATTTCAGAATTTTTGGTGAATTTTAGAAATTTTAAAAAAATTCGAGGTATTATGGACCAATGATAGAGTGACACATGGCACTAATAGGCAGATAACAAATGGTAAATTAGTTGTGACAAATGGCTTGAAAGTGTGAAGACATGTGAATGGCATGCATGATATACATGTAGTCTGATGTTCTGTGTTAGGATTTGTCTTTGTAACTTATGTTCTTCACCGTTCTTCTTCACCGATTAACAAACTGTTATGTTCTCTATACATTGGATTTATTTTCATTGCTGGAAATAAAAGTTGAAACAAGTAAGTAACTTGATAATAGTTTATGGTGTAAAAATATACATGCATGCATGGGTTAGAGATTTGAGGGTTCGGTGTTGAATAAATTAGATGATTGATTTGAGAATTAGGAATTATTTAACACTGTGTTGAATGGACTCTAGATTGGAAATATGTATATACTCTGTCCTGGTTTTGAGAAAACCGAAATGGTACATGCTTACATTGTGTCAGTTGTTTATCAATAGAAATGAAGTTTGATGGTTAAGCGTGAGTCTTGGATTTTTGAATTGTGTGTGTGTTGATGAGCTAAAAATGAGTTAGAAGAAATGTTTTGAGTGAATATTTGAGTTGATTGGTGTGAGAATTTACTTGGGAAAAATTTATAATAGAGAGAGGAAGAACATATGGAGTTTCGGATTTTTGGTATTCTTGGTAAAGTTGATTCTGATTTGTTTAGAGATTGTTTTGGGTATAGAAAATCTATAATAGAGGTTGTAGGAATGTGAAATATGGGAAAGAATGAAAGAAGAAGATGTTTTAAACGTAGAAAAGTTCGCCGTGGCCAACTTAAAAGAGTTGGTTTTTATAAAAGTTCATCGCGGTCAACTCTTGCGTTCGCCGCGGCAAACTTTTAAGAATAAGTCAAAAAATTTTGTTATCTGGAAAGTTCATCGCGGCGAAGTTTCCTAACAACTTAAATATACTTTAGTATTTTGGCCATATCTTTATGTGTAGTTATCCAAATGGGATGACCTTGATGATACACACCTAAACATGTGTGACAAAAATGATGTCTACTACTTTATCGGGTTTTGGTTAACCAAACATTATGACCTTGTAAGAGACAATAGAAACTGATCTTCTTGAGGTACTAAGAATGTCTGATGAATAGTGATGGAAATAGTGGATTGATAAGAGTTACATAAATAATATTGATGTTGGGAATAAGAAATCTTCTTTTGGAGAAGAATTTCACTGAATTAGACTAAGCAGACCGAATAGTTTATTCTTAAGAATGATCAATGAAGGAATAAATCAGAAATGATTATAGTGAATTAAAAGTGAATGCTGGAGTCGTAATCATAATGGAGACTTAAGCATAAGATGTAGAATATGCTACAAAGAGTGTATGCATTTTGATGATGAAATGTATCCAACTATATGATTGGATTTCTGAATTCAAGGTGACATTAAGTATATGAGATATAAATCAGATCTGATAAATGTGTTACTAACACAGGAAATTAAGATTTCTAATAAATCAAAATGTGTAAAGAAACTAGTATGAATAAGCAGGCATTAGAATAAATCCATGTGAATATCAGAGAAAATCAAATGAATTGAGAAATTCATTTGAGAAAAGAAGTCAATTAGGAAAACCAAAAATAACATGAGATAATACTACCTCATTGAGGAATTAGATACTTAAAGAATTAAGAGAACAAATCATGGGCACAAGGAAATTTGGGTTATATCTGTTGGAGTTAACAATGCCCTCGACAGTATTATAGTGCTGAAGATTAAAGTGATCCAAGTAAAATTGAATCAATTAGTGACTATAATCATAAAGGACAATTGGAGTGTATTCGAAAAATGAAGCGAATATTTTGAATATTTGAGGAAATCTTACATATCACAAAGGTAAAAATAGTTATATCCCAAGCTCCATAAAAGTGAATCTTAGCTTGATCAAATAAATTGTGGGTGGTATAGTATTGGAACATGGCACATTAGGAGACTCAATAAAGATAGAGGTGATGATAAAGTGAAAAAATACAAGGAATATATGAGAGATTTGGAGTTCTTTAGAACTAGTTGTATGTTAGATACTACCAAAGACTATTAAGGGGTTTTTACTAATCTTATCCCTTGACAAAAAAAATATTTGAGGAAAAATGTGTTAACTATATGAGTGATGAATATAAAAATAATTTTGAGGAAAGATAACACCAATGATAATAATATCATTTGGAATTGGAGATTATATAGTACATAATGAGGTTTCACATCAGAGATTAGGATGAAATCCGATGCAGCATAATAAAGTGATTTCATATGCATGGAGAAAAGTGAGTGAGAGAAGAGTGTCGAGAGCTCTATAACTGCAGAGATTTCAGGTGGGTTCTTCTCCCTCTACATTCATGGCTTCTTCTTCAACCCTAATCCAACCCCGATCTCCTCTCACCCCTTTGCCAGCCATCGACCCTCCTTCCAACAAAAACCCTAATCGCCCTCAAGACCAAAATTCCAACCCATACGCTTCTGCACCTATCCACACCAAAAAACCACTTCCTAAACCCCAAATCCCCAACTCTATTCCATCATCTAGGGTGGTAACCAAAGACCCACTTCAGAAACCCCAATGCTCCTACCCTATTCCTTCATCTGACGTGACTAAACATTTGGTGAAGGTGCCCAAATCTTCCTCCCCGTCTCTTGCTAATGGATAAATAGGGAACAACAAAACTTGAAAGGCAGTCATTTTAGAAGGGCCAGAAAAATCAACAACAGATAAATCTTTATCTTACTATCCCCCGGAGGTCTGGGAGGCCTAGATATATGTCATCCCCCCTCTGGAGCTAGCAAAAACCGGAGCTGCACAATTCAGGTTAGCTCTTATTGGTTTTTTCATATGCGAAAGACCAGTTTTTCCAATCGTACAGAAAGGATTAGCTAAATCCTAGTTAAAGTTCGGACTAAAAGAAACCCTAATAACTAGTTCAAATAATTTTCTATCTAAGTTTGACTTAGAAATAAGATTAAACATGGTATTGGAAAAGGGACCTTAGCATATACAAGGTAAGCCATTGTTTCTTTGAAAGTGGAGTTTGAATGGTGGGGAACTAGAAGAGGTAAAGTATGCCCCAGTTTGTGCTAGGTTTCATAATATCCTAGTTGAATATTGGAACATTGAAGGATTGGGGAGGATTGCCAGTGCAGTGGGTCTACCCCTTTTAATGGATACACAAATGGCTAAAATGTCTAGAATTATGTATGCACGGTTATGTGTGGAGCTAGACTTACAGAAGAGGTGGCCCTCTTCCTTCCAATTGGCTACTTATTCTGAGGAGCGTGAAATAATTTTCAAGGAAATCAGAGTTGAGTATGAATGGAGACCTGAGTAGAATACATCGAAAAAGGAATGGGCTCCTATAAGGAGAAGGTTTGAGACTAGTTTCCAATAAGAACTGGAGCAGGGAAAGGACCAGAATTTAACACTCCTAAGCAGCCGAGAGAGGAGCAAGAACTTACCTTAGAGCAGGGTCCTTCTAGTAACAAGCCAAGTAGATCAACAGAGATCCAAAATGGGTAATGTGAGGGCCAAGATTTACAACAGAAGATTCTTCTGAATGATATGAATATACAAGAAGATAAAGATGCAAGTAGTGCTGGGAGTCCATCTCTCCAAAACCAAGATACTCAATTGCAAGAAGAATTGTGTGGAGACCTTGAAGACTTCAATTCATCTGCTACAAATTAGGTAGGTATTCCTTCCTCTCCTATGTCTGAATTGGTTCCTATCAATTTTGGTATTACGGGTAGGGAAGAGGGGCTTTTTACTGTAAAGAGTACTAGGAAATCTAGGAGGAAATAGAAGTAGGTTATGTTTTTGGTTATTTTTATACTATGGATCTGGTTTTTTTTAGAATATTAGGGGACTCAACAGACCCAAAAAATAATTAGCAGTAAAAGCTTATCTTAGGAGTTTATTTGTATCTTTTGTATGTTTGATAGAATCTAGGATTAGGTCTCCTTCCTACTTGCACTCTGTCTACTCCTCTATGTTCCCGAGATGGTTTTCTTTCAATAATGGAAACCAGGCTTCGAATGCTAAGATAGTTATTACCTAGAACCCAGATAGGTTTTGTGCTCTATTATTAGAACTAGTGATCAGCTGCTCCACTTAGAGAAGTCCCTTAGGAGCTGCTCTTCCTCCTTCTTACTGACTTGTGTTTATGGGTCCACCAATCTCAACTATAGGAAGAATCTTTGGTCTGACCTGTCTACCATCAATGTCTCAGTGGGTAACCTTCCTTGGATGGTAGTTGAGGACTTCAATGCTATTTTGTCTCCTTCTGAAGCAGACCCCATCAGTCCCTATACATTGAATGGGCTTAGTGATTTTCAAAAGTGTGTTGAGGACATTTCTGTGTTTGATTTAAATGCAAGTGGCCCAAGTTTTACTTGGAACAATAAACAAAATGGAGATTCCTTTGCTGCAAGGAAATTAGATAGAGCCCTTATTAACTCAGCATGGAGCTCTAGGTTCACCTATTCCTTTTGTGTTATCTAGAACCCAAGCATTTCAGATCATTCTCCGATAGTGGTTAGGGCTTTGTCTAATATGAGGAAGACAGCTGCTCCTTTTCGATTCTTCAATTTTCTAGCTTCCCAACTCAATTTCCTTCAGACCATAGAGGAAGCTTGGTCCTCTCTAGTTCAGGGCTCTCCAATGTTTTTTGTACTTTCTAAGCTAAAACTGGTTTAAAAAAGCCCTCAAAATGATGAACTCTAGCTAGGTAGGGGATGTGAATGTTAAAGTGGAAAATTGTCAAGCGACCCTTAATAACATTCAGGATCAAATGAGAATTTTTCCTAGGTCTTCCATTATGCTTAATAGGGAATCTGAGGCCATAAACGAGTTACTAAGGGCTGTAGAAGATCGGAAGTCTTTCTCTAAATAGTCCTCCAGAATTAAATGGCTCAAAGAAGGGGATAGGAACACCAAATTTTTCCATAACGCGCTCTTAGCACATAGAAATAGAAATCACATACATTCCTTAGTTGTGGGTAATAGGAACAGGATAGTTAGGTTAGAAGAGATTCAAGATGAGTTTATTGAGTTCTTCCTCGGTTCAATTGGGGATAAGAAGAACCTTCATTCTTCCAAAGAGTATATAGAAAGCCTTTTCCATCATTCTTTACCTGTCACTTTGACTGATTCTCTTATTGAGGATGTATCAGTCCAAGAGGTAAAAGAGGTTGTCCATTCTTTTAACCCTAATAAGGCCCCAAGATCGGATGGTTTTAAAGGTTTTTTTTCAAACAAACTTGGCATATCATTGGAGAGGATGTTACTAAAGCCATTCAAAAAATTTTCACTCATGGAAAACTCCTTAAAAAGCTAAATTCTACTTTCATCTCACTCATTCCTAAAAAAGCCCACCCTTCTACAGTGCATGACTATAGACCTATAGCATTTTGCAATTTGTTTTATAAGGTAATAGCTAAAATCCTAGCATATAGACTTAGAGAGATTCTCCCTCATGTTGTTAGCCTTAATCAAAGTGCCTTCATTAAGAATCGCAGAATTGGAGATAACATTCTCTTGGCCCAAGAAATTTTCAAGAATTATCATCTTTCTAATAAGCAAAAAAGGTGTGCCTTCAAAGTGGACCTTCAAAAAGCCTATGACTCTATTGATTGGGATTTCCTTCTTAATGCCTTAGCTGTTGTAGGTCTCCCCATCAAGTTCATTGATTTGATCAAAGAATGTATTAATAGCCGTTCATACTCTATTTTGATCAATGGAACTCCCTCAAAATTTTTTAAAGGGAAATCAGGCCTTCACCAAGGAGATCCCTTATCCCCACTCCTTTTCATAATTTGTATGGAAGTTTTCTTTCGAAGTTTGAATGACTTTATAGTTGCTTCTCCTACCTTCAATTATCATTGGCGATGTAAACCCCTAAAAATCACTCATCTCTTATTCGTTGACGATCTCCTTATGTTTTGCCATGCTGATTTAAACTCAGCCCAGACTTTACTTGACTGTTTGGTTACTTTCTCTAGTTTTTCATGTATGGAAATGAATTCTTCCAAGAGTCAAATTTTCTTATCTCCTAATGTGACTTATATGACTCATCAAATGGAAATTATCTCTAGTTTCAAAAAAGGCACCCTTCCTATATGTTATTTAGGGGTTCCCCTCTTGACAGGAAGGTTATCTAGGAGGGACTGCTTACCCATCTTGGAAAAAATTGATAAGAGGATAAACAATTGAACGCATAAAACTCTTTCCTATATAGGTAGACTTTAATTGGTCATTTCTTTCTTGTCTTCTTTCTAAGTATACTGGTCTTCCCTTTTCATCCTCCCCTCTTCCATCCTTAAGGATATATAGTCTAAGCTTAGAAATTTTTTGTGAGCAAGGAAAGTGGATTCTAATTCGTTTGCCAAGGTAAAATGGAGTGACATTTGTAGAACTAAAAAGGAAGGAGGTTTAGGGATCAAACATTTGACAACCTGGAATTGTGTTCTATTAGGTTAAAGGATTTGGTATTTGTTTGTTAATAGGGAAGCTCTTTGGGTTAAGTGGGTCCATACCATTTTATTGCGAAGGGAAAATTTCTGGAGTGCCCAATCTACCAATAATAGTTCCTGGAGTTAGAGGAAAATCTTATTTGTTAGGTATAAATTACAAAACCAATTCAGATTTAGGATAGGGAATGGAATTTCTACTCTATTGTGGTAGGATTCGTGGCATCCAAAGGGAATTCTGAAGGACTTTTCTACTCTGAAAGAGATTAATAGATCGGATCTTCCAATGATAGCAAAAGTTTCAGAAATTATCAGCAATGATGAGTGGACATGGCAAGAGGCTTCCATAGGGGTTATTAGCAACCTTGAGCCCCTCAAGTATACTCCAAATAGTTCAATTTTGGACAGTTTGGAATGGTTAGCTCACCCTTATAAAAGGTACACTAACAAGTCAACCTTTAATTTCCTGAGAACACCTATTCAAAATGTTACTTGGTTTAAGTTGGTTTGGTCCAAAGCAAATAGCCATCAGTGTTCCTTTATATTGTGGCTGGCTTTCCTTCAAAAATTACAAACACGAGACAAACTTCTCTATCTCTAAACCCCAATCACTACTCCTTGTGTTTCTCAGAAAATGAGACTATTGACCACTTATTTTTTGAGTGTTCCTATTCCAAAACTGTATCGGACCTTTGTCTCAACCATTTCCATATACATATCCCAATCCCTACAAATCTTCAGTCCATTCTCAATTAGTTTAACCTAATTTTCAGAACCTCAGACAATAAACTTTTTCTAATTCTCCTTTCCACTATTGTTTACATTCTATGGTATTAGAGGAATACATATACATTCAAAGATGAAGCTAAGGATGTGGGGAGTTTAGCCTCCACAACAATCTTCTAAGTTATGGAACATCTCAGCTAAAACATTGAGAGGAGGTAATCATAGTGATCATTTTCTAATATTTTTATTGTAAAGTTTGTCATTTCAGGTCAACAGCACTTGGTCTTTAAAGAAGAAATGGGAAGAGATACAGGTCATTATATTTCAACTTGTAAATGAAGTAGGTAGTTTCAGACATGATCAAAAGAGGATTTTAAAACCCCTTGCATAGTGGCATTATGCACCTCACTGTACAGTAAGTAAAGATAGACTGGTGGGGATTAGTCAAAAACAAATCTTAGGAACATATCAAGACTTTTACCGAGGGATGGAAGGAAAGATTTATTCAAGCTCCTCTAAAAGCAGATACAAAAGAGATGGCAAATTGGCAATACACTTCTTATTTCTTCTGTGCTCATTGTTGAATAGTTGTGCTACCTTTTGTTCGCTTTTGCAACTAATTCTTCTCTCTAATTAAATAGTTCCATTATGTTTTGGTATAATGATTGTAAAATATTGTTGGTTGTGTTGTGAAACATGGAGGAAAGTTGTAAGAATGCAATAGGTTACTCAGGATCTCCTTTTGGTAGTATGAGATTCTTGTATAAGAAACTCAATTGTGTACATAACTATTATTTTGTATAAAGCCTGTCGGAATTACCAAAAAAAGAGATAGTTAAAGTTCATGAATTGAATTATTCGGGATATGATTTAGAACTTGCTGCAATTGTAATTGCTTTGAAAACTTAGAGGCATTATATGTAAAGAAACATTTTGGATATATATGAATATACAGATCAGTAAAGATTGTGGTTATCAAATCTAATGCAATGCAGGGTATAGAATGTTGAGGTGTTGTGGGGTAAAATGAAGTGTTATTAGTCACATAGAATTTAAGATCAGATTCATATGAAAATTTTAGCAAAGCCTAAATTGGCAATCCAATATTTGTAAATTTTTATTGAGGATTTGAAAATGAATAGGAAAAATGTTATTGTGTGATTAAAATAAGAAAGGTGTGTATCCAACAAAAAAAAAAGGGATTGAGCAAAGATGTTATTAGAGAAAGCGTAAGTAACTGAATGTTTGAATTGCCAACAGTCCCAACTATTGGAGATATGTTTAAAGCTTATATTTTTGGAGTTCATAGCAATATAAGATCAAGGTATAGTTCTAAATGACTTTCAGTATATCAGTCATTATTACTGTGATGTCATTAGAATATTGTATGAGGCGTTATACAACATAAAGAGGTCGTTCGCCCTTACATTGAAATAAAAAGGGCCTAAAAATGGACAAAGGCCATAATCAATTTGCAATATTATTAATTAATGAAATTGATCTATGTCAGAAACTAAGTGATTTAAGTAAGATAAATGAAATTGATGGATCAACATTGAGGTTATGGAGCATAATGAGATAGACATCAGAGTTAAGTGTATTAACACTAAAGAGATGTGAAGTATCAAGTGAAAGATGGAATGTCTTTGAGAGTAACACCTTGTTAAGGTGTGCATATATTGAGATAAAGATGTGCTCAGATAAAGAAAAAAAGGATAAACTAAGCTCAAATTGTATTGGTTCACATGAAGTTATTCAGAGCATAGGATCAGTAACTTATGAGTTGTATTATTAGTAAAGATGTCTCAGAATTATAATGTGTGATATGTGAATACACTAAGAAATAATGATATGATTTGACAAAGATGTATTGATAGCTTACGAAGTGAAAACTTATAAGTAATCTGAAATATAAGGAGGAAACAGTTAAGATAGTGTGATATCGAAAGAAATGAGTATAAGACTGATTGATTTCATTGACGATAGTAAATTGGGAGAAATTATTTGAGTGATGAAGTTAAATGAGAAACGAAGGAGCATAAGAGGAAACATATCCCTGCCTTCCTGATATATCAGATAAGAATTTCGAGGATGAAATTTATTAAAGAGGGGAGAAATGTAACATCCTATTTCCATACTAAGGGTTAGAACCTAAAAATTTAGTACATGCGAGATCAAACAGAGATTAAGAAAAATGTATTTCATACTCATGCATAATGTACTATACATGCATATGAATTTGAATTTCTGCATAATAAAATGACTGTATATGTACTCATTTGACATTTTCTGGGTATAACTGAATTATAAATGTGTTATATTGAGAATTGTGGTTTTTATATGCTAGAAATTAATTTGGAGAGTGTATTTTATTGATTTAGAATTTTCGGTGAAGTTTGTGAATTTTTTTAGAATTCAGGGTATTTTTGGACTAGGAAAAATGTCAAGTCATAAAACAATTGAGGAATAGTAGTACAAATAAAATTCCAATGTAGTGGAAATTTTTATAAGTGACATTAAGATTTAATGACAAGTGTCACTAAAGATTGGGACATGATTGGAGTAGAAATTGGAGTTAAATGGACTAGATATGAAAGGGGATCAATTGGAACCATAAAAAGATGACAAGTGGTAAGTGACACATGTCACCACACTTGCCACTCACCACTTCTCTCTCTCACGACACTCTTCACTTTAAAGACCAAATAAATGTTTTGTCTTTCATTTTAACTCTTGCTTTCATCATATTTTCATGGCTTCTTCTTCTCTTCTTCTCCTTCATGATTCTTGACTCACCCAAACCTCCATCAAGTTAAATCTTCCTTCCATATTTTAAATTTCTACTTCCATCTTATTATTTCTTCAATTTTCCACAAAAAAAACCTATCCTTACCTCCTTCAAGATGATGATCGTGTCATGCTTGGGAGATAGAGATAAGTGTTGTTTTTGAAGAATTGAAGCTAAACCAAGTAATTATAAGTATTAATTCTTTTTTATTTGTTAAATAGAAGAATATATGACGATGGAAGGTGATATTGGAGTAAAACATGTGTGTAGAAAATTGATGATGATTGGGTACATTGTATATGTTCTGTTTTAGGTTAATCATCAAATATAGATCGTGATCTTTTGTGATTGAAATTGAACTGAAATGGAAGTAGGAATGAAGAGGAAATACTGAGGAAATAAGCTAGAAGTGATAAACTAAGCAAAAGAGAGGAACTAAGATGAAATGATAATGAAGAGCGCTAGAAAATGTACAGATGCAGTGTTTCCAATAAACATGCATATGTATTTTTGCCATATATTGGTCTATAGACATCCAAATGGGATGATTTTAAGTTCGTATTAGACTAAAGACGTATGGCTATATTTTTTATGAAGGAATTGAAATCGAATTCTATCTCTCAAAGTTAAAATTAGCTCAAATGATTGTTTGTGGATTATGTCATAGTTTGGAATAGACTATAGTGTTTTTAGAACAACTTACAGCATATCGAACCAAATTTCATGAAATTGGTTTCATTTGAAAGTTAAAACATAAAGGAACAATTGTTTAGAAGGATGTTTAGCCTAAATTCATCATTTTTATTGTCAAAAAACTTGTGTAAAATTGATTCGAATGTCTGCTTTTGGGAAGAGCTGGAAGAAGTTAAAAGAAAAGGGGTATGCATGATCATGCTTGAGCACGATCATGAATCTTAAGGGTAACAAATGATCTCACCATCATTAACAAGCATGAGGGTGACAATGGAGAAGCAATTGGAATTGCACGGTCGTGCATAATGAAGGTGCAGTGAAAGTGGACTGATGTGAACATCCTTCACTCTTTTGGATATAACTTCTTCTTCCGACCTCCAAATGACTTGGGACTTGAACCATTGGACTTATAACACATTTCTCTTCTTCTTCACCAAAAATTATAACCATCTGAAATCATTCTGGAGAGATTGATTGATGAATTTGGGACGGAATTGATGAGGAGTTCTAGAAAATGATAACTAGAGTATTATCACTGAACAAGCTTCAGTATTGGGGTAGACTAGAGACATAGGGATACAAATAATATGAAGAAGTCGAATAGTAATTCAGACTCTAAGACTTTCAATTTCTGGATGGAAGTTGAATCTGATATACTATTTCTGAATGAGAACAGTCCGATAATATTGGGAGAAGAACTTTCAAATTTTTGAACCAAATTAAATGATATTTGTGTCATTAAAAACTTAAGAGATATGAGAACAATTCTCTAGAAGAAAGTGTTATCAAATTACTTCTTTTTTTTGTCAGAATGATCATACAAAAATTCACTTGAAGGTCTAAAATTTTGGAGATATGAGAAGAAATGAGAATTTGGATCTTCTAAGATCATATAATGTTAGAATAACATTAGTGAATGAACTGTTGATATCAAAGTACCAAAGGCATGAGTATAATGGGAATGAAGATGTTCATATGAATGTAGTTGTGATTCAAAGGAGATGAACAGTAGGTATCAAAAGTGAGTGAGAATTGGATATTATGAGAGTAAATAATGCTAGAAAAGAAATGATGAATGATTGAATTATGAAATGAAAATGAGCATAAGATATGAAGTTTGATAATATATCCAGGATTGTCATGAACATACATTGTACATATTCCATATACACATTTATGCATAAAGGAATACTTATAATTGTGTAATTATTAATGTGTGTGCAACATGTGTATTGCATAATTTCGATGTGAGGATAAACGTCCACATCTAGACGCTTCTAAATCAAAGAAACAAGTGCTAATCTTGAATATAATGTAAGTAACCTAGATAGTCTCTCTCAATTATTTGTTTGCTTTAAAAATATGTTTTGAATGATGATATGAATGCGATTTGATTATGTTGATGCCGGATAATGAAGGTCCGAGATTTGATGCATGTGTGGGATACTGAAGTGCTACTTGTATGTGAATTTGAAGAAAGACATGAGGTATGATATTTTTGTTAAATGTCGGACCTAGTTCTAGAAGAAAACTGTGAATATGTATATTTTTTTAATGCAAAAGTGATACTCAACATTATGTTGAATGTCGGACCACGGTCCGAAGATGAATGTGAAATAGAATGTGAATTCGAAAGCATGTGATAGACTGAAATTACATGAATGCATGAAACATAAAGCTAGTTGTAACCAAAGCCACCACTGAAAAGGAGCTTAAATCTTAGAATGTATAAGAGCCAAAAGCTTACTATGTAAAATGAGCCTTGCATCTCCAATGGATAAGGGACATTTATAACATGAGCATTTCATATACCTTTTAATAGTCACATGAGCATTTCATATACATTTTAATAGTCACTCGGTCACAACAATGTAATAAATGGGAAAAATAGTCTCATGAGCATTTCATATACATTTTAATAAGCATGTTTGATTCTTTGAAATGCAAAATTGCCTTACTTGTAAGTGAGAATGTGACGTGTGATGAATTATGCTAAATGCAAAGATGTGAAACACATGTTATGTGTATTAATATGTTGGGTGAATTGAGTGAATCATCGATGATGGTTACCTTATTGAGTTCGCAAAATTTGCAAATATTTTTCAGGCTCAAAAGAGTATCGTTAGGAAAACGGGAATATACCTACTGCATGCAAGTGAGAGATAAAGGTCGGGATCAGTTCGCGCCTGCATATGTATTTCATTATGTTACATCAAAATGTGTATTCACAAATGCTGTACAATGTGTTTATAAATGATTTTGAAATGTAATAACATTATGACTATAAGTATTTGTATTTGAAATGGGCCCAAGTGGCTATTGAATTACTGATAAATTGAATAATAATTGTAACATTACGATTGAAAGTGTTTTTGAATAAAATGGGTTCGATTTGCTTATTGATTTTCTGACATATGTGTGCAATGTTTTGAAAATTTTTGACTTACTGACTATTCTAGCATGCCAGCCTTGCGGGATACGTACTTGGATATCACTTAGGATATTGGGTACGTGTCTTACGAGAGTGGGGTGCTTTAGATTGGTATCAGAGCCTAGATTTAGTATCTTTCATAGGCATTTTTTGAAATATGTGTCAAGGTATATGCATTTTAGATATGTCTTAGCATTCAGTGACAACTAATCCCCAGTCTGAGTCACATTTATATGAGTCACATTCATGAGCATTCCTTAAGAGTTTGAGCTGTTAGAAGCACTGAGAAGAATGATAATCTATCAAAATGTGAGAAAACAAAAGTTTGTGGGTATATAGAAATGAGAAATAGTACATGGATAGATATGACAGATAAAGGTTCAACACATTTGTATTAGTGAATGTATTATGAATATGCTATCAATATTGTACTGTGACGATATATCCTCGAATGTGAACTAAATATGAACACATTGTTGTGGATTGTTTGAGGAAAATAAGGATATTAGTGGAAATGATGAGATTAAAATGTACAAGCCAAGTTGAAAGAAAATAAATTTTTCTATGACCTTCAAAGGTTGAACTTGGACATAGAATGGTTATGTGATTATCATGATAAGAGTTTATAATTCAGTATAAGAATATGTCTGTGGAATTGAGACTAGAATTTCACTATGATTATGCCTCTATAATTCTAAAGTGATTGAGGATATACATATGAAAGATAAAATGAGTGACGATAGGAAGATGAGATAGAAATGAGGAAAGAATAAA
>JAOSBK010052878.1:0-17267 GCA_027568895.1 Erythroxylum shatona
AACAATATGCAAAGCACAATATATTAATTATTATATAATTTTAAACTATATGAAATATAAATGAAAATATATCTAACAAAATCTTTTATATAGATTATAACATAAGTAAAACTAATATAAAAAATAAATATTAAAACATATAAAAAAGCAAATAATATTATATAAATCCCAAAAGAATTATTCTAAGTTGAGTAAATAGTAAAATACATAATAAATTATAAATTTTATTATAATACAAGAAGATTTGCAATATGTTCCCTCGCATATTATAATACAAAAAGATTTGCAATAAATTAGAAAAAATGAGTTTTGCAAGATAATCGTGAAGATGAGTTTGTGGATATTATGGAAATTATGTGTAAAACTAAAGATAAAAGGGACTAAAAATATATTTATTAATTAATCTGAAAAATTCACCAAAAAAGTCATTTGAGAGGTTTTTTTAAGAAGTTCTAAATTTGAACTTCTTAAAAAGTTGTATTTTGATTGCCAAAAAAGTTATTTCTATTAAAAAGTTCTTTTTTATTTTACAGTCAAACACTTTTTTTTTTAATAAGGCTTTTGTGGTAGAAAAAAGTGCTTATTAATCTCTCAAAAGTTTATCCAAACAGATACTTATTTTTATTTTATCTTATTATTTTTAATATTATCTTTAGTAATATTTATTTTCGCATATTACCATAAAGAGTCTCTACATCAGTCAATTGTAAAATGTGTAATTTTACATTTTCTTAAGCTCCATATTCAGCAAGACTTTTTTTAGTGTCATTACTATTGCGTTGATTTACTTGTTATATCGTGTTTAAGTAGTTGAAGATAATTTACCCCTAAAAAAAAAAAAAGTAGTTGAAGATAATTTAGATGCTACCGAGTTTAGTGGTAGTCTCTGTTCTGGTGGTTTCGTTCTGACCACCATGATGACTGCCCCTAAAGTAATTGGCGTTGCGTTTTTATGTTTTGGAATTGGAATGATTAAAAAGATGGAATGGTCCAACCGTTGTAAGAATAACATCGATGATCAGATTCAAATCCCACCAACATTTTTTTAACTTGTGACTTCACTTGTCAAACATTTTATTAATTTTTAATCGATCGTTTAGTTATTAAATAGTATATTTAATATACATTATTTACAAATGATTAAATATGTTCCTAATCTTATTTTTATTTATAAATGGTAACAAATTTTTTAAAAGTAAGCGATTAAGTAATTAAAAGGTCATTTGATTTCATTTATATTTATATTTTACTTTTATCTTTGTTTCTTGATTATATTTTTATTTAAGAAATAAAAACATATTTATTTATTAATATTAATGTAGTCTGGTTATAATAATTAAATAAACTTATAGATAATTTTAAAATCTAGTTAATTAATTATATTTTAATGATATCTATTTCATAAATAATGGTTAAATAATTATCAATAAAATTTTAAAGTTTAAATTAATTATAAAAATAAATTTAATTTTATTAGCCATTTTTATTATTAGTGTTTAATATTAAAGATTATATATTATATACTAGTTAATAATAAAATTATATCAAAAATGTAATTTTTATGATTTTATAGGTTATAAAATAAAAATAAATAAAATAAAATTTTAATATATATTTAAAAATAAAAATAAAAATGGAATAAACCTCAAAATTATTAATTGTATCTCACTAAGCTTGGACTAAACAACGTGCAGCATTGATTATGTTTCACAAGCCCATGACTCTGTTTGTAGTTGGACCGGAACTAATAGCAGTTTCCTTGGCTTCTTCCATTTTCCTTCCTCTCAACAATGGAACCCTCAAACCCACTCTTATCTCTTGCCTCCTTTATCCATCAACACTGTCGTCGTCTCGGTGCCGACCTTGCTACTCGGATCGACGATGCCACCAGAACTCTCTCCGTTAACCTGTCGCCGCCTCCACTTGCCACAACTGGACGACCTCCGCCCTTCGCCTCTGTCTCGCATTCGAAGAACTCGGCCTCTATCAGCTCCGACCACGTGGCGAAAAGTCTAGTAGGGACTTCGGTTTACACTGTGAGCAACACAAACAACGAGTTCGTGCTCATCTCTGATCCTGATGGCGCCAAGTCCATTGGTTTGCTTTGCTTTCGTCAAGAAGACGCTGACGCGTTTTTGGCTCAGGTATGTGCTTTTTCTACTTGCGTCTATGTTTGTTTTTGTTTTAACGGTTTCTAATTTCGTTTCAGCTCTGATTATTCGTTTTCTGTTGTTTCCTTTACAGGCTCGGTTAAGGAAACGAGAACTGCGAAGTGAGGCTAAGGTTGTGCCTATTACTCTTGATCAGGTAGCTATGCCTTAGCTTAATTGAAATCTTAAATTATAGTTACATTTCTAAAGAAATACAATCATATGGTTGAAGGTCATAAACTGTAATTTAGTTACTAGCTCAGAAATTAGTTTCAGTCTTCTTTTTAGAAACGCATAGTCTAAGTATAGCGTTGAACAAGTAGATTTAAAATTTTGGGGGTATTTAATGAATTCAAAATGTTTAATTTGTACACTTTGAGTGGAGACATGGAGTTGATTACTAGAATGTTTCGACTTCTACTGAGCCATGTATGCTCTTTGTAATCCGAGGCTTTGCTTTTTCACTTTTTTTAACTTGGTCCAGTTAGATATTTAACCCATCTGTCGGAAGATTTCGTGAGTTGCTTGCCTTATGACAACTGTTGAGTTGCTGTACTTGCTCAAGTCTTCTGTTGACTTTTTAGGTATACATGTTGAAGGTTGAAGGGATTGCATTCCGGTTTTTACCTGATCCAGTTCAAGTAAAGAATGCGTTAGAGGTTTGTATTTACAATGTAGTAGTTAAACATGGTCAACATGATTTTGCACTTAGAAACAAATGCTTGGAAAGCACTCCTGCAGTATGCCTAATTTTTGGTTTGGAGGAATTTAGAAAGTATATTGGATCGCTTCTTTGTCTATTGAAATGAGTAGAGCAATTTGGTGAACTTACATTTTAGATTTCTAACGGTCTTTCATGTGGAATTTGATTTTTATTCTCCTAATTTCTGTCGATTATTAGATAATGGCAATTTGAGTCATTAGCATAGTCTCTTATGCTAGTTTAAAGTAAATTAATGAAGCCTCCCTCAGCTTTTTGCATTTAACTTATTTATTCATAGAACATGTAGCCTTTGTGTTCTTGAGATTCTTCTTTGATTTTTGAAGAGGAAAACAGGGTCTTCCATCATGTAGGAGTAATACTGTGCCCATGGAATCTATTTTGCATGTTGAATACTTTATAGTTGAAGGTCTTTCAGGAAACACACTGAATTCTCCATGCTACTTATATATGTTTCTTTTCAGCTCTGCTAGCAATTTCTGTGTTCCATTCGTGAAATAATTCATATGCAAAGACGCTTATTGGATTCTTAACCTAATTAGACATTTTTTTGGTTCAGCTGAAGGCAGTTGATCTGAAGACTGGGTTTGATGGAGTCCCTGTTTTTCAGGTATGACATATGGGTTGATGAAAGTACTTGCTACTCTTGAAAGTACAAACATGCTTTCCTTGTGAAGTCACGTGAGATCCAAATATGCTTTGCCATTTTATTGTAAGTGTTAAAGCCTCTTGGTAGATCATACTCATGCTGTATGAGTTTGCATCTTTTGGTAGCTCACTCTAACTAATCAACATATGCTAAAATCTCAGCCATCCCATGGCTTTTTGTATTTGCTAAGAAATAATTCTAGTCCATGAGGCTTTGATTATCCGAAACAAATGTTATTGAAACATTTGATTTCGATTTCATCAAAACAGAATAGAAGGAGGCTAAAGTCTATGATCTTTCCCATTTCATGCATGTAGATCAATGAATACTTTTGGGTTTATGTTGGTTGTTGCTTACTGTTATTATCTTCTCACGAGCTATATTTGTATCTGCAGTCAGAACTTCTGGTTGTGAAGAGGAAAAATAAGCGTTACCTGCCAATATATTTCCAAAAGGTATGTTGTGTACTTATGCAGTCATAGGCATTTAATCAGACTCAACTATGAAGGATTTAGCCATTGTTTGATTTTTCTTATCTAGGAAGACATAGAGAAAGAACTTTCAAAGGTTTCAAGGGCATCAAGAGGAGCAGGACTTTCGCAACACATTATGGTATTGACCAGGCTTGCTCTCCTCAATAAGCTCATTAATTGACTGTGACACGGCTATATTTGATTCAATTTGTCTGAAATAGGTGGGAAGCTTGGAGGATGTTTTGAAGAAAATGGAGGTAATAGAACAAAGTATTGGGTTGATATCCTTTTCAGGTTAAAATAAGAGTGGATTTTGATTCTTATATTTGGCATGATTAGATGAATGAGAAGAACTCTGGATGGGAAGATCTGATTTTCATTCCACCTGGTAAAAGCCATGCGCAACACATTCAGGAGGTGACAAAGTCGTAACTTAATTGATGCATTACTGTCGATGACGACGTTTGCACGAGTCCATGGACATAAGAATGTCTTAGGGCTCACAATGCCAGCAAATTTTGCCGAATGTGGCTGGAGTATTATTCAAAAAGAAACAAAAGTGACAGTCTGCATTCAGAGAAGAAAAGAAAATCAAATCCAAAAATTGACTTTCTGATCCTGTAAGAGAGGTCAGTTAAAAGAGGATTACTGATTAATTACTGTGATCAAATTCACTTAATGTACAGCTCGCGATTTTGAGTCAAATCTAAATTAAGGGACTTTGTTTATGACTTGTTACTCTGTGAAATGGAAGTGTCATATGCAGTGAATACACGTCAACCAGAACCCACTTGGACCAACATCTTTAAACTTGATCATGGATCAACAGTGTGGTGAGCCTACATCGAGTACGTCATGGGTGCATGTTTATTTTCTTTTGCTTACGGACGTTCTTATTGCAGTCTTTTAAATTGGATGCTATTGATTTAGGTGTGTTTGGTACGCTGTCCAATGAAAAATGTTAGAACTTTTAGAAGTTACGTTTCTATGACTTTGGTATTTCGATATGCATTATCCATAAATACATTTGTAATTAAAAAAATTTCACATGTTACCTACGTCTGCTGAATGTGGCATCTTTTATCAGTTTTTCAAGGTAAACCTTTGATTCAACTATAATTGCAGGTAATCACAATATTCTTGATAAGGTCCCAAGTTTTGATTTCATCACCTAACTCACAATCAGTATGCAGGTAAGCTGTAGAAGATTCATCACTGTTTTAAGTCGCCTAGTTTCACAAGGTCTGAAATTTGGGAGATGTCATTTGTATTCTTGTCCCTTTCGTCAATGGTTGATAATTTAGCTTCAAAGCAGACAAATAAACCCCAGCAAGTAGAACCTAACAAATTGCCTGTTTGCTGACAAACCACCCGAGCAAGTGTCTTCAACAAGTAATAAACAAAAGAAATAGAAGAGGAATTAGAGGAAACCATTCATGCCTTCCATTTGACAATATTTAAGTTACAAGCCCCACGTTTCTCTACTGACATAGCCCACTTCACCTAGAGATGGTTCCAATTATTAGTAAGTTGACAAATGGTGAAACCGTGATAGTTTACCATACTAGTAAAAGGCATGCTCTGGAATATGATTTGATGAGTTGTGAAATTTTCTGATGTCTGACCTAAACCCCTTTCGCATCTCATTAAATTGTTTCATTTGAAGTAAACATCGAAAGCATATATACAATGGAAACTTGTGTTTTAACGGACAAAAATGACATTTAGGACGTTGACATGGCAACCAAATTGTTTGTTGGCCGATCTGCTTAGCTGCCAACTCTAAAGATTCCTCCCCCACACACCTAAGCTCATTGCATTGTCAATTTACCTGCTTACCCCTAAATCTTTATCTAATTTTGGTATGATCCCATTTTTAATCCACAATTGTAACTCACACCTCAGAGTAATTTGTCAAATGAATCCAAAAGTTATTTTCAAATGAGATTTGACAGGTGAAAGTTTGGAAGTACAATTTTTTGCTGGTGGAACAGTTTTCCAATACCCAAAAGGGTCTTCTGACCTAAATCACTGGAGCGAAACAAAAACTCAGAAGCATTGGAATATATCTCAACAAAAATCATTCAAGTGAAAATCAATTCAGATATTAATACACCAATTTCAATTATATGTGGGGACTAATTGGTAATTTTGAGGAAAAAAATCTAGAAACTCTGTCACCATTAGCATAGAAAAGAAGCAAAAGGCTTATTTAGATGCCGCCGTTTTATTCTTGAAGCACAAAAAATGACACATGGAGCTTCATGGCTCGTCCTTAAATCCTTTTTTTACTCTAATTAAGCCGTCTCCATTCCTCTAACTACTCTAGCTTGGTCACTCCTAAAAATGATAAACACCAAGATTAATTATACTAAATGTTATTGAAAAGCTGAAACTAGAGTAGGTGGATAGGATATATATACAAAGACCTCCCTTTGAGCTTCACCAGTTAGCGCTTAGAAAAGACGATGGAGGGACTTGGCCTTCAAAAGATTGTGAAGGTTGCACCTTCAAAGTCTTTGGTCATTAGGATCAATTTGGTCTTCCTTGCGTTTTTCCTTGTCATTTATGCTTCTCTTCTTCTACGTCCATCTTCTTCAGTTTATTTCGAAAATGCAGCGTCGCTTGTTAGGTGTTCATTGCGCGAGTGCCATCACAAGGTAAGGTGAGCGTATAATATATTAGTCAATTATGTACACATTAGTGTGTTGTGTTCTAACAATTTGACAAGAATTTAGTTTAAGTAACGTGTTTTTCGATTACCCTTCTGCTAAAGTTGAAATTTTTGTAGGCTGAAAGTCCGGTGAAAATGAAGGCAGTACTCTTGGAGGAGAGTAAAGTACATGCTTCGAAAGGGAGGAGTGTTAATATGACTAAGATTGAGGTACCAAGTTTCATGGCTGATATGGGAAAAGGATTGAGGATTGGCATGATTAACATGGACGACGATGAAGATGTCAGTGATTGGAAAGTTAACGGAGAAACTGTGCCAGTTCACTTTGACCGAGTATCAGAACAATTCAAGTGGGAAGATTTGTTTCCTGAATGGATCGACGAGGAAGAAGAAAGCGATGTACCGTCGTGTCCTGAGCTGCCAATGCCGGAATTCAAGGACTACGATGACATGGACGTGATAGTGGCAAAATTGCCATGCAAGTACCCAGAAGAAGGGTGGAATAGAGAAGTGTTAAGGCTTCAAGTTCACCTTATAGTTGCAAATTTGGCAGTGAAAAAGGGTAGGAGAGATTGGAAGCGGAGGACCAAAGTTGTGATGTGGAGTAAGTGCAGGCCAATGATGGAGTTGTTTAGATGCGACGATTTGGTGAGACAGGAAGGTGATTGGTGGTTGTTTGAGCCGGAAGTCGCTAGATTGGAACAAAAAGTTTCATTGCCTGTTGGGTCTTGCAAGCTGTCTTTGCCTTTGTGGTCACAAGGTATGTATGAACTTCATAACAATCTCTCCGTTCTACTTTTCCAGAAACACAAAAACGCGCCAGGTAGGGGTCGAACCTACGACTTTCTGCTTAGGAAACAGACGCTCTATCCACTGAGCTACAGGCGCTTATTACTGTCAACCCATCTTCTATCATTGATATTTTAACAAATGTGATTACCAACTTTTAGTTATTATTATTATTATTTAATAAGAAAATTTTATTATTTATAATATTAATAGTCACTAAAATAGATCAATTATCAAATATAATGCTTTTTTAATTAAAAATGTTACTAGTATTGACATGTGATAACATTTGACAATTTTTTTATAGTAACATGACTACTTTTTATAAAAAAGGATAACAAGTTCTTTACTTAATAAAATATTTTCTTATCTATTTGTCTTTCGTTGGAAAAAAAAAACCCATTTTTAACACATTGAACAGGTAGTCCAAGGGAATAAGCTAAAATGGCTCTACGAAAATTGAAATGTTCAACATAATCATTTTTAATTGACAAACCATTTAGGTTGCATAGACTGATCAACAACTTCCAAGAAAAATTGCATGCTTGGTGACGAAGCTAAGATGGTGGTTAGGCTTAGTTGTGATGAATAGAATATGGAGGTAGCTCACTATACCAATTCCACATTTTCTTACTTATATTAGTTAAGATGAATTAATCAATTAGATAGTAGATGATGAGTGATGGTCACAACATTGGATTCCTGAAAGCTCAATTCCATCACAAAGGCATCATATAATGAGAAAACTTATATTACTGAAATTAGTTATTAAAAGTAAGATTGCATATTATTAGACCTCTTCAGATTTTATATATCAGTGAGATTTTACCAAAATTATTGTTGTTGTTGTAGTATTAATAATGCTATAGTAACTAAACATCATCTTTTTAGCTAATTCTTTGACTAGCATAAAAGGTGACGTCACTTGTTTTATTCTTTTCAAAAATTATTAGACGAAGGGTTCAATTTCTTTGAATTATGAAAATTCCAACAAAAAAATTCTAACACACATTCATTTTTTTTCTTACGTTGTTCTATTCTGTATTAATGTTTTCCTTCATCTAATGTGGGAGCTATAAAACGAAATGGAAGCTGACTCCTTTAGTTTGACTTTGCAGGGATTAACGAAGTGAACGATCTCTCAAAATTCCAAAGCCCAACAAGAGCAGCTAAACGAGAAGCTTATGTCACAGTTCTCCACTCCTCAGAGTCCTACGTTTGTGGTGCCATAGCACTTGGACAAAGCCTCCTTCAAACAGGAACAAAGCGTGACCTTGTTCTTCTCATAGATAAGTCCATCTCACAACCTAAAAGAGATGCTCTCGTTGCAGCTGGTTGGAAGATCAGACTCATTACAAGAATTCGGAACCCCAGAGCCCAAAAATATACCTACAACGAGTACAACTACAGCAAGTTCAGGCTCTGGCAACTCACCGACTACGACAAGATCATCTTCATCGACTCAGACATCTTGGTCTTACGTAACCTTGACCTGCTTTTTCACTTCCCTCAAATGTCAGCCACCGGCAACGATATATGGATCTTCAACTCTGGGATCATGATCATTGAGCCCTCAAACTGTACTTTCAAGTTTCTGATGGATCGACGTAAGGACATTATCTCTTATAATGGTGGTGATCAGGGTTTTCTTAATGAAGTTTTTGTGTGGTGGCATAGGTTACCTAGAAGAATGAACTTTCTGAAGAATTTCTGGGCTAACACTACCGCAGAAGCTAGCGTCAAGAACGAATTATTCGGAGCTGACCCTCCAAAACTTTATTCAATACATTATCTTGGATTAAAACCTTGGCATTGTTACAGAGATTACGATTGTAATTGGAATATAGGGGACCAACGTGTTTATGCGAGCGATGTAGCTCATGGAAGGTGGTGGAAATTTCATGACTCCATGGATGAGAAGTTGCACAACTTTTGTCGGTTAACGAAGCGAAGAAAGCTTGAACTGGATTATGAGAGGAAGTTGGCTAGAAATATGAGTTTCAGTGATGAACATTGGAAAATAAAAATCACAGATCCAAGGCGGAGTCATGCAGTTTGATTATTGGTTGTTTGTAAAAGATTTCCAATTATTTTTTTTCTTCTTTTTGTTCTTTGAACTTTTTGTATTTTAATAGAAAGATACACACGTTCTCATATTTATTAATTTGTGTAGTTACTAAGAAATCGAAAAAGAAAAAATGGAATCATTTCTTCGCAAAACATTTGCTTATTGCCAATTAATATAGAATCCAAAAGTATATGTAAAGCATACAATTATCGAGAACAAACGTCAACGTAGAATAGGCATTTATAATCTTCTATTACCTTATCTTCCTAATGAAATTAAACCTTTTTCTCCAGTACTCGTTTGATATCTTTATGAGCCTTACATCACTAACAGATTCCTCAAAGATGATTGAAGCTTGCAATTGCCGTTAAATGCGCGAATTTTACGATTATGACCTTCAAGATTTTATGACCAGTGATATTTTATATCTTTGCATATTATGCCTTGGAGTTATTTGTGGTACATTATATTTTAAAATCATTTTTTTATACTTTCAAGTGAGGTCCTTAATCTATTTAATGGAGTGTAAAGTGTATATATATAAACTGGTACTGAGATGGTAAGAGTTAAATAAGAATCAAAACTAGGCCCTTTTCATAAATTATTCTAAAGAATGATATACAAAGTATAAATTCGAAAGACACACATCATCTGGAGAGATCCAATAATACACAATCTTATCATTAATTAGTAGAGAGATCATTTCTAAAATTCTAAAGAGAAACAAAGAAAGAATAAAATGCAAAATGAACATTAATATATTTGTACAAATAAATAATTTAACCTTATTTAGTTGAAAAATGCCAATATTCATTAAAATTAATGATTTATGTTAACTATCTATTCTAAGAATAAATTTCTAAAAATATCTATTCTAAGAGTTACTAATTAAATTATTTATATTAATTATATTAATCTCACAGTCTTAGTAAAAAATTATTACTTTTGTTAACAATCCATTTATATAAGTTTAAATATATATATATAGAATTTATTTAACATTTTTCTGTATTATATACTGAACTATTATTCTTTCATTCATTGGAAAGTAAAGGTATTCTGACTATTGACCACCCTTATCATATATATTAACAAAATAAGTAACTTGCATGTGGAACTATCTCTTTATTAATATGATGTTATAGCAATTGCCTTTCCAGTTAAGACTGAAATTTGATGTAATGCGAGGAACGAACTTTTCATCTAACAGTACTAAATTACCTGTCGGATTCAGGAGAATGAAATAATATGTGAAAAACAAGACTTGTATACATCGACGACCGGAACTTCAAAGTTAAGAATAATTGAAACGAAAGCTCGGGGGCAGGTAAGAAATTGAAATATGTTGCTTAGGTTAACACTCTCTTTTGCTTAAGTTCTCATTGAATTTTCAGGTAAATTGAAGAAAGCTGAATGTAAAGGATAAAAACAATAATGAATTGAAATTTGTGTTAATTACTTTCTTGAATAACGAAGAATATTAGGTTAAGCTGTGCTTTTGGTCATTGTCGGATATGAGGACAGTGGAGGAGAAGTTTAGTTTGGCAAATCTTATTTAGGTGTACCAACTATATATATATATCAAACCTAATCATCAGGAATTTCGCTGCATTAAGAAAATGATACATGTTGGTATACATCACAGGAATTATTAGTGTTAGCTATAATGTAAAGATCAATAAATCAACGGGCAATAGATTCAGAAATCTCGGATTAGCTAAGGAAGGAAGGAACTGCATTTTCTAGAGTGGGTATAAGATTTGGATGGGTTATGGATCTTGACTTGACATTGTATGTTTCTTGTGGAGATAAGATAACCCGGTTAGTCATTATATATAATCTTCCTGAATAATTTCCATATATTGATCATTGTGTCAAAAGTTTCTCGTGAAAGTAGTGTTAGGATTTGGTAATTAGTGTCAATAGAAGCCTTTCTTTTGAGAGTGGTGAAGGCAACATCCATAAACCACGCTAAATGCTGTGCAAAGCAAAGAATGGGTCCAAGTCACAAATGATTGATCAACGAAGTACATAACATAAGGAGAATACAAAATAGTACTTAATATTACAATCAGAGGATCTTGAGAAATGTGAAAACTTTCTCATTAATTCAACAAGAAAACGTACAAGCTCTTATATACAAGCTGTTCAGCACGTGAGCAACCCATGCCATTTAACTAAATAGTTAAAACTAACTAATTGCCTAATTATATACAGCAACAAACACACTAAAAATAATGATATACAGTAATACACCCCCCTCAAGATGGTGCTGCGTGTATGCTGAGAAGATCCATCTTGTCAATGAATTGATAAAATGCTGGAGCATATAATGATTTGGTGAAGACGTTTGCCAACTGGTTCGATGTACGAACATGAAACAACTTCAAAAAACCATCTCGAACCTTATCACGCACAAAATGACAATCCACTTCAATGTGTTTTGTCCGTTCATGAAAAACAGGATTAGTAGCAATATGTAATGCAGATTGATTGTCACAAAACAATCGGACATATGATTGAGGGACAAGAAATGAATCAATAATTGCCGTAAGCCAGACCAATTCACAAGTCACAGCCGCCATAGCTTGATACTTAGCTTCGGCAGAAGAACGGCTAACCACTGCTTGTTTCTTGGACCGCCAAGAAATCAAAGAATCTCCTAAATACACACAATAACCGGAGACGCTTCTTCTTGTATCAGGACTAGTATGAGTCAAGTAAAGAAGCCTACCAATTAATCTTCTGTAAACCAAGGGATCATCCAAAAGTTCACCTTCATCAGCACTAAGCTTTTGGGAAGGGATCATAGGTACCTCTGCCGGCTTAGCTCCCAACTGACCAGTGTCCTCCAACAATTGAAGACAATACCTCCGTTGGGACACAGAGATACCAGAAATAGAATGGGCAATTTCAAATCCAAGAAAGTACTTTAAAGTACCGAGATCTTTAAGCTTGAAAGATAATTGCAAACACTCTTTTACCTTATGTAATCCATCCAAATTCTACCCTGCAAGAACTATATCATCTACATAGACCAAAAGAACAACAAAATCAACTCCCGAACCTTTAGTAAAAAGGCTATGGTCATGAGGAGACTGAATAAAACCAAACTTCGTGACCACATCAGAAAAAGCCGTGTACCACTGCCTAGAAGCCTGTTTCAAGCCATATATAGACTTGTGCAGCTTACAAACCATGCCTGGATTCTCTCCTCTATAGCCCGGAGGCAATTTCATATAAACCTCCTCATCAAGCATACCATTAAGGAATGCATTATTAACATCCAGCTGTAAAAACTTCCAGTTCTTGGCTGCCGCAAGTGCCAACAAGACTTTAAAAGTTGTCATTTTAGCCACAGGTGAGAATGTTTCATTGTAATCAATGCCCTCAAGCTGTGTAAATCCCTTAGCCACTAAACGTGCTTTGTACCTGTCAACCGTACCATCTGCCTTATGTTTCACCTTAAAAACCCACTTACAATCAATTGTGTTCTTTCCTGCAGGTAAAGGAACTACAGACCACGTTTTCAAATCTTCCATGGCCTGAAGTTCATCATCCATTGCTGCACACCACTCAGGAAACTTTGCAGCTTGATGAAAGTATTCAGGTTCATAATGAGAGGTTATATTAGCAATGAAGTTGCTATGTGATGAGGAAAGCAATTCATCAGAGAGATGGTTCTGTATAGGATACTTGACAGTAGCATTACAAAGAAAATCATTTAGATAAACAGGTTTTTTCGGAAGTCTAGAAGATTTTCTTAACTGAGGTAATTCTATTTGATGGGTTAATGTGTCAGGAACTGTAACTTCATGAAATGATGAATTTGATTGGTGATTTGATGTATCTGAAGAAGAAGTTTCAGGAATGGAGGCATTCGGTTGGTGGTCATTAGCATAGAGGGAATGAGAATCATGTGGCAAGAAATTACCAGCATAACCATGAGAATCATCATGAACAATATGAACAGGTTTAGGCAACACAAGATCAGGAAATGGATCTATAAGAACATCAGTGGCAATTGTATGAAACGGAAAAATGTGTTCATGAAAAGTAACATTTCTGGATATAACAAACCTATGATTATTGATATCATACAATTTGTATCCTTTCATACCTGCAGGATAGCCCATGAAAACAGCAGGAAATGCACGAGCACTGAACTTATCTCTCTTGGACTTGAGTGTTGAAACAAAGCACAAACAACCAAAAATCCTGAGATGCAAATAGTCAGGCTTTTCATCAAACAACAATTCATGAGGAGACTTATTTCCCAAAGGTGCTGCAGGCAAAAGATTAATCAAATGTGTAGCTGCAAGAACACATTCACCCCAGAACTTAATAGGAACCTTGGATTGGAAGTAAAGAGCTCTAGCCACAGACAACAAGTGTTGATGTTTTCTTTCCACCACTGAGTTCTGCTGAGGAGTCTCAACACAAGAAAACTGATGCACAATACCCAATTTTCCAAACAAATCAGTAAAAGCCAACTCTGGTGCATTATCAGACCTAACCATCTTCACATCTCTGAAAAATTGCCTCTTAACCATAGAAATGAAATTAGGAATTAAAGTCTAAACCTCATATTTGTGTTGCATCAAGAAAATCCATGTTACACGAGTACAATCATCAACAATGGTGAGAAATAACTGCTGACCAGCATGTGTTTTGTGCTTATATGGACCCCAAATATCACAATGAATAAGAGCAAAAGGCTGTGAAGCAATTTTATTCAAAGAAACAAAGGGTAACCTCTTTTGCTTAGCAAGAGGACATACACAACAAGGTGCATTCTTATTACATGCAGGAATAGAAACAACACTTTTTAAAATGTTCAAAACAGCTTCACTAGGGTGACCAAGCCTACAGTGCAAAGAATCAAAAGAGACAGAATTCACATGAAACATAGAATTGTCAAAATGTGTTTGCAGAATGTATAAGCCATGCCTCAACTCACCCTTGCCAACCACCTTGCATTGGTCCTGAATCAAGCATTGTGTTTTAGAGAACAACAAAACCAAATTAGAACATGATGTCAAACTTCCAACAGACAACAGATTAAACTTGAACTGAGGAACAAATAGAACATCATGAAGAATGATATCTGCAGTGACTTGAACATCCCCAGAAAAATTCACAGGTACAATAGACTTGTTAGGCAGAGTGACACAAGTGTTTTCTATTTCCCTAAAGGTCTTGAACTGATTCTTATCACAACAAACATGCCTAGATGCCCCAGTATCAAGAATCCAACACGAACTAGCATCCAAAGGCAAAGAAGTAGTATGAGACAGAATCATACCGAACATAGCCATGTTCACAGGACAATCATCAGAGGAAGCAACCTGAAGCTGAGCAGTAAGCATGTTAATCAACTGTTGACATTGACTAGCAGAGAGAGAATCAGGTTCCATAATAGTTTGCACACTGTTTGCAGAAGCAGATGCAGGAGCAGAAACACTTTTTGATTTTCCAGGTTTTTGGCTTATCAAAATAACCAGGAGGGTAGCCAATTATCTTATAACATTTGTCACGTGTATGACCAATGATATCACAATGAGTGTATCTAGGTTTACTTTTCTTTGAAGAAGAAGCAGTGCTATGTTGAGTGGCAAAGGCAACTGCATCAGAGGCCACAACAGGACTACAAATATTCCTTTGATTCTCATCTTGAACAACAAGAGAGAATACTTTGGAAATACCAGGTAAAGGATCCATCAAGAGAATATTAATCCTAGTCTGGCTATAAGATTCATTAAGATCCATCAAAAAAGCCATAACATATTCACGCTGATAATCATCAAGCATTTTTCTCACACCACCACAAGAGCAAGCTAAACAAGAACACAGAGGCTTTGTGGAGTACAATTCTTCCCAAAGAATCTTCAATTCAGTGAAATAAGAGGTAACAGAAAGTGTACCTTGAGACAGCTCAGCTAATTTCTTCTTCAATTGAAAGATACGAGGTCCATTCTTTTGTTGAAATCGAGCCTCAAGATCTTTCCAAATTTCAAAGGCAGCATCATGATAAAGCAAGCTTGCTGAGATCTCCTTTGAAACAGAGTTAATGATCCAGGAGTTAACAAGATCATTAGCTCGCTTCCAAGCATTGAGATTAGCTGAGGTTAAAGCAGGACGAGGGATCGAGCCATCAATAAAACCGATCTTGTTCTTAGCAGATAACGCCATCATCATCGAACGCTTCCAAGTGTTGTAATTATCAGAGGATAAAGGCTGAGAAACCAGAGAAAGACCAGGATTATCACTCAGGTGAAGAAAATACGAATTATTTCCGTTATCAAAATCTTCATTGGCCATCGGAATCGAGGAGAAAATGAAGAAAAAAAATGTTTGGAAGCTGAGAAAGTGCAAGAAAATGGCCGAGAAAAAAAGTTAGTTACACGGGAAAAGCGTGTGAATTCTCTGATACCATATTATAATCAGAGGATTTTAAGAATTGTGGAAACTTTCTCATTAATTAAAATGAAACAACTTACAAGCTTTTATATATAAGCTGAAAACGAGCACGTGAGCAACACGTGGTTTTTAACTAAATACTAATTGCCTAATTATATACAGCAACGAACAAACTAAAAATGATGATATTCATTAATAATGTTAAACAAAAATATCTTCAATTAATCCATTAGAATTGTAGACATGTCAAAAAAAAAGTCTACAATCATTTTAACGACAACTTATGTTTTAAACCAAAATAATTGGAGAGTCAAATTAAACACCTCCAGGTTTGCTGTCATGTATGCTAAAGCACGCCAAAGTCGTATAGTTTATGCCTCTTCTGTTGTCAGCATCTTACTATCCCTTACATTCACCGATTTCTTTTTCACTCCGGTGGAAGTACCTTGTATTTATTAGCTTTAGGGGGATGACACTCGTTATAACTTCTTCTGTCATCTTTACGGTGCTCTTTTGCGTAAAGTAGACTTTTGTAGACATCAACTTCCGTGAGGGGAGGAAAATCAACCCTGCCCTCAAATTTTAAATTTGTAGGACTCAAATGAAAAGAAACTCAAAACATAATATATTAATTGTAATATTTTACAATACAAACATATTCTCACAAATTCTCCGCTCTATACTAACACACACCTCACTTTCTTTAATGTTGTCACTCACACACACAACACGTAATGGAGCTTGGCTCTTTTTATAGACTCCTTAAGTCGGTGAACAACCGATTTTCACTTTCTAAAGTATTCTAGATTTTATTCTAGAATATTATGGAAAGTTTGTGTAATAGATGTTATTTATGTATAGAGGACAAATGGGAAGGTATAAATTAGACATGCATGATTTGTTACAAGAAATGGGTAGAGAAATTGTTCGTCAAGAATCAAATGATCCTAGACGCCGCAGCAGATTATGGGATGCTGAAGAAATACGACATGTGTTTGAAGAAAATGAAGTAAGATTTAAAACATAAAATTATATAGATAAAATATTATGAATTAATTCTTTTATATGTATGCATTTCTTGTTAATTATATTTCTTTTTGATCATTATTGTTAGGGAACTGAAGCAATTGAAATTCAAAGTATAATTCTCAACATGTCTCGTATTAGAGACGACATAGTATTGGATCCGAATGTTTTCAAGAGAATGCTCAATCTAAAATTCTTAAGGTTTTATACTTCTGGTGGCGAACGAAGTAAATTGCATCTCACTAGAGGTCTCCATTTTCTACCTAGTGGGTTAAGATATCTTTACTGGGATAAATA
>JAOSBK010052897.1:0-17264 GCA_027568895.1 Erythroxylum shatona
AGGCCAACGGGAGTATACCTACAGCATTCAAGTGAAAGATAGAGGTCGGGATCAGTTCGCGTCTGCATTGCATTTCTTTATTTTATATTGAATTGTATCTTCCGCAACTTATTGTGAAAAATTGTATTCTGAAATGATTCAAGTGTTTTGTAATTATGAAAGGGCCGAATGGCTATTTGAAAATGTTATGAATGAATGCGGGCCCAATTTGATTAATGACTTTTGTAAAATGTGTCACGAATTTAGGAAAAAAAAAGAGAGTACCGATTTTTGAATGATTGAGTGCTTTAGCACACCACCCTCGCAGGGCACGGACTCGGATATCACCATCGATGTCGGGTTCGGGTCATTGCGGGAGTGGGGTGTTACATCCCATATCTACATATCCACAAACTTTCATTTTCTCACATTTAGACAGATCATTATTCTTCCCACTACTTCCATCAATTCAAAAACTTAACAAATGCTCACATATGTGACTCATCTAAATATAACTCAGACTAAGGATCAGTTGTTACTGCCTGCTATGACATGACTAAAAGCATGTAACTTGACACATATTTCAAAAAATGCCCATGTAAGATACTAAATCTGGGCTCTAATACCAAATTGTAACACACCCCACTCTAACAGGACATGTACCCGACGTCCTAAGTGATATCTAAGTTTTAAGTCCACAAGAGCGGCATGCTAAAACAATCATCGGTTAAATCTCATTGCAAATTGTTTGAAACAATGTACATATATGCAGAAAATCAATAATCAATTTTGATCCAACTTATTTATAAACAATTTCAGTTATAAAAATTAAAATCATTATTAAACTCATCAGAGTTGCAGTAATCACTTGGGCCATTACAGAACAAAACACTTGCAATCATAAAGTCATTTCATTACCAAATCATAAAGATACACTTTGTACAATTCTTGCGGAGCATAATTCAAAAACATAAAATTCACTGAAGACATATGCAGGCACATACTGATCCCGACCTGGAATTCTTACTCGGAGCCTCTCTGGACCTCTTTACTAAACCTGAAAGCCATGTTGCAAGTTTAATGAGTTTTGCGAACTCAGTTGAGTAACCATCCTCGATGGCTCACTCATATAACAAAATTCAATCATTATGTAATCACACAGTTCATATAGTCAAATAGTTCATATCAATTTATCATTACATTTTAGCTTTACAAATCATTCAATGAATTTTAATCATATATGAATGTTATATGCATGAGACTCACATTCGTTTTTATTATTATGACTGAGAGCCTATCACATACATGTACAAATATTTGCCCATTGGGCTCAGCCTGAACAGAATCATGAAGCATAGCTCTAGGTGCAGAAACAATAATTACGGAGCAAAACTCTACGTGTAAGCGCTTTCATACTGGCTACTCCGGTCACAACACCTTTATCTGAGCATGCATTTATGAAATGCATCAAATACAGAATTAAGTCGTATATAGCAGACATTCATAACTCACAATCAAAATCTCATAGTCATCAGACCTAAGTTCGGCATTCAACTTTCGTTGAGAATTCAAATATCATTCAAAGGTCATCAGACATAAATTCGACATTCAACTTTCCAGTTGAGAATCAAAATATTCAAGTAGGCAATCTCATTCACATACAAGTAGCATATCTAATGATATTCATATGCATCGAACGCCTCGGACAATTATTGTCTAGAATTTAGTAGACATTCATCAATATCAAATTCAATTCAGTAATAAACAAAACAAATCAAGGTAAGACCATCTTGGGTTACTCATAGTACACTCTAATATGTTATTGCCTAGATGGTCCAGCAATGTCTGACTGGCATCCAATGTGCTCCTCTATATCATACAATACACATTTTCATATATCACAATTTTGCACAAATATATAAGTATTTCTTTATGCACATCAATGTATAGAAAATATGCACAACACATGTTCAATGACAATTCTGGGCATCTTATCAAGATTTTGTCACCATATCATTCAGATAGCAAAACTCTCATTAATATAATTTGTACTTAGGGTTTGTACTATAATAAAACAATGTGAAACTAATTTCATAACCCAATTGATCATTTCATATTGTTTTCTCATAATATGCTTGCGGGTCAACTTTACATAATTATTCTGATAAGGTAAATGACAAAATTAGGCAACACTTCCTTTTGGAAAGGTGTTATCTAATGTTTTAAGTTTCTAATGATACTAAGATCATTCAATTTTGTTCATTATTCTATGAGTTATGCTCAAAATACCACAGATTGTATACATTTGAAATTTTGGCTAATGCTAATCATGCATTCAAGTTGTACACCTCATATCTCTCAATTACAATATCCAAAAATTACAAACTTTATACCAATTTAAAGCTAAGAGAATAAGCTACAACTTTGATACCTCAGTCTAATGTGGCCTACATCAATACAATTTATTCAATAACTGAACATGATTTCTGTCCCTAGTAGTGCTACAACTGAAGCCAAGACTCACTTTCAAGATAAATTTCAAGATCCTTAAGGACAGATTCAATTTCTTCTTAATATCTGTAGCCAAGTGTTTCTAGTTTATTGTGAATTAAAAATCATCTCATTTGGAGCTCTACGAATCAAGTTATGACCAAAATACCAATGTCTGTACAGTGAAACCTATTCAGTGAAAATACTATAATTAACTCACATCTTAGACCTTCAACACCCCCTTCACCAAAATTCATGAATTCCACCTCAATTACACCTTATTAATGCCTCAATTACACAGAAATATTCTGTCCATATACAATTCCAAAGTCGCTCAGTAAACAGGCCATAATCCTTATCTTTCATACATTAAAACCGAAACAGCATATGCCAAACTAGAATTATTTTTCCAGCACCTAATATTCAACATCACAACACATATTTTTGGCCAAATTAGGTATCATAAAACTTATATGAATACATGCTATCAAGTGTAGAAATCCCTTGCCTTTTTAATTTCAAAGAACAACTCCAAAGATCCAACAATTACAGCACCTTCCAAGCAACTAATACACTTCTAAATTCAAGATAGATGTAATGTGCTTTCAACACCCAAAGTACATCAGCCTAGAAAATTGCATGAGAGAGATTCTTCATGCAGCATATGGCAAAGAGTTTAACATGATAGTACAACAAAATCAAAATAAAAGTCAAAGCAAAGAATCAGTGGAGAGAAGAGAGCCAAACAAAGACTATAGAAGTGCCTTTGTAAAGGCTTGACATCTAAGTTGTTGGATGTCTTCATTTTTTATTGACACATGTCTCCAATGCATGACTCCCATTTGCCCTCCATTTATTCTGCCAATTGCAACACTTCCATTTGTCCACTTGTCAACTTATTAACCATGCCATTTGTTACATTCTTACTAAGCCATTTGTCACACCTATGAGCTGCCACATGTCATAATATAATTGGTCCATTATTTCAATATTTTTTCTAGTATAAAATACCCCAAAATTTTAGAAATTTCCTAAAATTCACTAAAAATTTTGAAATAATACTAATGGTCTCCAAATAATTTTCAGCTCAATCAATTCACAATTCGCATTTCAATTGCATTTTTGTAACAATCAGTTATACCCAGAAAATGTTAATGAATGCATATACAATTATATTCATATGCAAAAATGTGCATGTCTTATTTAACTAAAGCATGATATACATTTCCTAATTTTTCAATACTTTCTCATAAATCACAATTCTAGCCTTAACATGGGTAACGGAATGTTATAATACAGACCCTTTAAAATCTCTTATAATATACATAAGGATAAGTGGTAAATAAATGAATGAATATGTTCAAGAGGAAGGGAGATTGTTAATGAAACAAGGAAAGAGTTTGCAAAGTGCATATTTGGTTGTTCAAGGAAAGAACAAAAATTAAGCCAACTCAAAGGGAAAAGGTCAAACACCTACCTGAGGAATTTAAATGCTTCTTTTGTAAGAAAAAAAGACACATGAGGAAGGATTGCGTCAAACATAAGGAATAGCTTGAAAAGAAAGGTAATCTAATCTCACTAGCTTGCTTTAAATCTAATATGGTTGAAGTTTATCATGACATAGTTGATTGATTATGGTTATATAATTCTTATTATAAATGAGTTGTAGAATTTACAAAACCCAAAGAAGTCAGTGAGAAGTGAGCAGTATATCTTATCTAAAAATAAGAAGCATTCACATGTGGACGTTGTTGGGGATTGTAATTTAATATTATACTGGTTTTGTTTTAAAATGAGTAAGGACATTTTATATTCCCAATTTCTTTAGGAAATTGATTTTAGTTTTGAGACTGATACTTGCAGATATTCCTTTCATTTTTTGGATGAATATCTAAAGATAAATTATAAATCTGAATTTGTTAGAAATGGTATATTATATGTTGGTATTTTCTATTTTAATTTACAAGATAATACTTATTACAATGTAACACATATTCATGATGGAATAAAACTTTGTGTTATGAATAAAAATTCTTCTATATTGTTGCACTGGAGATTTGGACATATCTCCATAGAAAGGATTAAAAGATTAGAGAATGATATAGTACTTAGTACTTTGGATTTTACTGATTTTAAAACTTTTATGGACTACATAAAGGGAAAGCATACCAACAAATCAAAGAAAGGTTCCAAGAGAAGTTCATACATAATATAGATCATATATACAAATATTTATAGTCCAGATATGGATTCATATGGTCAGAAATACTTTATCTCATTTATAAATGATTACTCAAGATTTATGTATCTCTACTTGCTTTATAACAAGAATGAAGCCCTAGGTGATTTCAAAATATTTAAAGCTGAAGTAAAGAAATAATATGGTAAGCAAATTAAGTTCATGAAATCTGATAGAGGTAGGAATATTATGGTCGATGTATTGAAGGTGGACAAGCACCTGGTCCATTTGCAAAGTATCTTTAAAAAAAGGGATAATAGCTTAATACACCATTCCTAGATCTTCAGACAAAAATGTTGTGGCAGAAAGAAGAAGCTGAACATTGTTGGACATGGTACGGCGTATATTAAATAGCTAAAAACTTCCTAAGTCCTTGTAGACTAAGGCTCTTAAGATGACAGTGGATTTATTAAACCAGGTACTAACTAACATTGTTCCGAAGAAGTCATTTGAATTATTTTAAGGTTCAAAATCAGGTTTATGAAAAATACACATTTGAGGATGTCCTATTGAAATAAAAATTTGTAATTCACAAAACAATGGACCTAAAGACTATAAGTGGATATTTCATTGGACCTGCCGAAAGGTCTAAGATTCTATTTTCCATCACATCACACTATAATTATGAAATCAAGAAATGCAAAATTTCCTAAGAATGACTTGATTAGTGGGAGGGATAAATTTCAAAATATAGTTTCTGATAATGATCATTTGGATACTCAACCTTCCACCTCAAACAATAAAGTGATTGTCATTCACAAAGCTTCTCAGGTTCAAATAGACATTTTACAACCAACTGTTGAAATTCAACAATCTACAGTCAACATAAATGACAATCAAGAAATTCCACAAGTTGTTGATAATTCATTAGATCCAGTTATTAAAGAATTACCTGAAAGCATTCAATAACCAATTGAACAACAGACTCCACAGGAATATGTTGGTGCCACATTAAGTACATCTACTAGAACAAGGAAATCAACTATTACTAGTGATTATATTGTATGCCTTCAACAATCTGACTATAATATAGGAGCTGAGAATGATCTTAAAACCTTTTCATAAGCCATGATTTGCAAAGAATCAAATTTATGGTACAATGTCATGAAGAAAGATATGAATTCTATAAAGAATAACGATGTTTGGGATCTTATTGAGTCGCCTAAAGGAGCAAAACTCATAAGTTGCAAATGGGTATTTAAAACAAAGAAAGACTCATTAGGCAACATTTAGATAAAAGGCAAGACTTGTTCCTAAAGGATTCACCCAAAAAGAAGGAATCAATTGCACAGATATATTTTCTAATGTGTCTAAAAAGAATTCACTTCATATAATTTTGGCATTCATTGCTCATTTTGACATAGAATTGCATCAAATGGATGTGAAAGTAGCTTTCTTAGATGGTGACCTAGAAGAGAGTTTTAGATGAGACAATCAAAAGGATTCTCCTCTAGCAGTGGTGAGCATTTAGTTTGTATGCTCAAAAGATCCATTTATGGATCGAAACAAGTATCCTACTAGTGGTATTTCAAATTCCATGGTGTTATCTCATCTTTAGTTTTGAAGAAAATATCATAGATCAATATATATACTAGAAGGTTAGTGGGAGTAAAATTTGTTTACTTATTTTATATGTGGATGACATATTACTTGTAACCAATAACAAAGAATTTTGAAATGAAAGATACAACTGATGCATCTTATGTCATTGGCATTAAGATCCATCTAGATAGATTCTGTGGTATTTTGGGTTTGTCTCAAGAAACCTATATTAATAAAGTTTTAGAGAGATTTTGTATAAAAGATTGTTCACTAAGTGTAGCTCGCATTGTGAAAGGCAATAGGTTCAATTTATACCAATGCCTGAAAAAGATTTTGAAAGGGAACAAGTGAAAAACATTTCATTGGTTCTATAGTCAGAAGCCTGATGTATGCTTAAGTTTGTATAAGACCTAACATTGCATTTGTTATTGAAATGTTTGGCAGATATCAGAGTGACCCAGGATTAGATCACTAGAGAGTTGTATAGAAAGTATTGAGGTACCTTCAAGGGAACAAAGATTACATGTTTATGTATAGATGAAACGAAAATCTGAAGATAATAAGATACTCAAATTCAGATTTTGTTGGGTACGTTGATTCATGAAAATCAACATCTAGTTATATCTTCATGTTTGCCTATAGATCCATATCTTGGAGGAGCGCCAAGCAATCTTTGACTGCTACTTCCACGATGGAGGCTGAGTTTATTTCTTATTTTGAGGCTACAACACATGGTGTATGGCCAAAGAGTTTCATATATGGCTTAAGCTTATGGATTCCATTTATAAGCCATTAAGAATTTATTGTGACAATTTAGTTGTTGTTTTTTTCCTTAAAATAATAAAAGTGGTAATAGGAGTAAACACATCAACATTAAGTTTTTATCTATAAATTTTATGGAAAGGAAAGTGGTCATTGAATACATTAGCACTGAATTGATGATTGTTGATTCTTTAACAAAAGCATGACGCCAATAACATTCAAGGATCTTATTGCTAGAATGGGATTGGGTTCCACTATATAGTTTTCATTGCATATGCAAGATTGCTTTCATTAAACTCTTATAATATTTTCTTATATTATGATGCACATTATTGAATTTTGAGAAAATTGATTATTTGGGACCTGGTATAAACATATTGTATATTTATTAAGTAATGTTACCACATTAGGGTTGATACAAAATATAGTACATTGTAATACATGGAAGATAATACTCAACTACAAGATGACCTATCGTCATGATTCATATACTAGATTTAGATTGGATTAGGATTTGGTAGCAAGTTAAATGTACGGACCAAGTGGGAGAATGTGAGAATTTTTTATATTATGGGTAGTTTTAACATATGGTCCAACGTTATGTAATTAATATATATATAAATCCTAGTTTTGTGGTAACAGTCAATGTGCTTGATGGGAGCGCATTGATATATATATATTTTCTTACAGATTTTTAGGGCCCCTAAGCTCCTTTTTCTCTTCTGAAAAGATACACCATCAATTTTGGAATTGAGAGCTTAAAAGAATTCCAAAAATGTGGACTTTTCAAACAAAAACATCAATGGAAAGAGGTACTTCAATTTCTTCCACATTAAGTTTATTTATTATTCTAACATATATTACTATTGAATATATGTTGAATTAGCTTACAGTTATAAGAGTAGAAGAACTAAAAGAATTCTATTTAGTTAATCTTATCATATGTAACTGAGAGATGAAAGAAAAATACAATCATAACTAAATATTGGCAACTGCTTCAATTGCCAAGATGGTTTTAGTAGTTCGAATAACTTTTAAATATAAAATAGGAGTGGAAGATAAGAAAAAGAAAAATAATTTTTATAAAGAGACAAATTTCAACAACCATCTTTTAGATTGTGAAAAAAAAAACAAATATATATGTGATTGGTTTTTTAATAATGCATATAAACAAAGATCCTATAATTTTGCATATAGAAATTATAATATATTTCAATTGGTGCAATGAAAGAATTACACCCTCCCTTAAAATATTTGGTTAGTAAAAAGGATTTTGTACCATCCTAGCTGGTATCAATTGATATAGACCAACAAATGATATTGGAAATTATTTAAATTGAGTTTAGGTACCAATTAGTACTGACTGTTTTAGTTGGAATGAGAAAAAATATTTAATTGCTAGTGAATTTTAAAAATAAAAAATTGAGGATTAAATAAAAAAAGTAAACTTAATCCCAAATGAAGAAGGCAAGCATGGAATCGTTGTTGCCTACCTCAACCCCTCCTTGTTATCATTGCTCTTACCATCACTGCTAGTTTATCACCATTATTGCTTTGTCATCGTCATTTTCTTTACTGCTACTATCATCTTCTTTTGACACTTTAATCTTCTCACAATCTGATGCAAAGATGAGAGAATGTCAAAGGCATTATGTGAAAAATATCATAAAAAGAAGAGGGAGTGAGAAGAGATAGAGAAAGAATATAAGGTAATAATTCTCTGTTGCCTCTCTTATATCCATTACTCTATATAAACAATGTTTTCGTAATGAACTCATAATTGAAAACATAATGAAAAACACATTAAAAAAATTATAAAGAAATATTTACACCATATAATAGTATTTTGCTGGCTTTTTCTAACAACGAGAGCTTCTTTTATTTGGGTTTGCATCAAAGAATTCTATGCCTACATCAATTGCCATGTCATTTTGAAGAACCTTGTCCTCAAAGTGGAAGTTGGGAAAGTTCTTATGAATTTCCTCTAATGATCCCAAGTAGCATCAAAAGGTTGTTTATATTCCCATTGAGACAAGAATTGATGCATATTTTGTCCTTGTTATAAGATTATTCAAAAGCTTAATGTGGCAATAATTTTTAATATAAGGAAATAATATATGAATTCCTAGGGTAGAGGGATGAGTTGATCTTAAGGCTGTCCCACACAATGCTTGAGAGTTGAAACATGAAAGACATTATGAATGCAGGCTGATGAAGGGAGACCTAGGTGGTATGTGACTACCCCATCTTTCTCTATAATAGCAAATTATCCAAAAAAATTCATTTTGTAAGCTTATAAGCCTTACAATGATTGATAGTCATCTCTTAATAATGTTGTAATTTGAGATAGACCTAATCACTCACTTCAAATGACACATCTGTGCATGTGGAATTAGTCTAGTTACATATCCTATTTGGGACACTGTTGAAACTTGAAGTTTCATCATCATTTTTTCTCATTTTCTCTCACATGGTAGTTAAGTTTTTATTATTTGTTTAGGTGTACATATTCTAGATCATTCTTAATGAGTTTCCTTTTTTTACAAGCACACAATCTTCGTGATTGCTTTTTTATATATTGGATCATTTATACTCGTTCAAAAGGTATGAAGAAAACTTTCTCATCTACCGTGCTTCTTCTTCTTTCATTCTATTTTTCTTCTTCTACAATGGCAGAAAGTTAAATCTACCATTGTTTCCTTTTACTCATAATTTGTTCATGGTATTAGAGCAAGGCTTCTTAAATATGTGAATTTTAGTACCCAATTTTTAAACTAAACCACTTGTCTTATTTTTCATCATGGCTAATAATGATGAAGTTGTTGATCATGTAAATAGAACTACAAACATGACTCAAAATTCTAATGATCCTTTATTTTTACAAGGATCTGATAACCCTGGAATGACCTTTATAACTGTATTGCTCAATGATAATAATTTTCTGACATGGAACAAATCTATGAAGAGAGCTCTAGCAGCTAAAAACAAACTGGGTTTTATCAATGGTAGCTTAGTGGAGCCAACAGATGAAGCTACTCATTCAAAATGGAGAAGGGTGGATGAAATGGTTAGCTCATGGATAATCAGTTCCATGTAGAAGGATAGAGCAAAAACCTATATCTACTCTACCTCTACTAGAAAACTTTGGCAAGAATTGGAGGAGCTGTTTAGTGAAAGAAATGGTCCTCAGGTTTACCAGATTCAAAGACAGATCTCTTCTATAGAGCAAGATAATTCTTCTATTGTTATGTATTACAGTAAGATGAAGAAATTATGGGAAGAACTAAATGTTCTATAGCCTATTCGCCAATGTTCTTGTGCTGCTATGAGAGGTTGTACTTGTAATATTGTTGGAAATTTTCTAGACATTATATCTCAGACTAAACTCATTCAATTTCTTATAGGTTTAAATTAAAGTTATGATAATGTTAGGAATCAGATCTTAGTTCTAGAACCTATGCCTTTAGTTAACAAGGCTTAGTGACTATAAGAATTTTCTTTCCATTGCTGCATCAAAGTCATGAAGTCTACACCAACTTGATATTAACAATGCATTTTTGCATGGTTATTTAGATGAAGAAGTTTTTATGGTGTTACCAAAAGGATATGACAAGGCCAAACCAACTCAAGTTTGCAAATTAAGGAAATCACTATGTGGACTCAAACAAGCCTCAAGACAATGGAACACAGAAATGACAATGAAATTGCAAGAGTATGGTTTTAAGCAATCATGCCATGATAATTGCCTTTTTATCCTTTCTAAATCCAATAGATTTCTAGCTTTGCTAATGTATGTGGATAATGTTTTGATTATAGGAAATTCTGAAGGAGAGATTGTAGTAGTAAAATCTTTTCTGGATGATAAATTTACCATCAAAGATCTTCAACATGTAAAATACTTTCTTTGTTTAGAAATCACAAAATCTGAAAATGGTATTTATGTTAACCAAAGGAAATATGCTCTAGACATGATTCAAGATGCAAGGTTGATGGGAAGTAAACCTACTATTACATTATTAATGAAGGGGCACAAGATGAGTATTGATGATGGTCCAAAATTAGAAGATCCTTATTCATACCGACAGTTAATAGGAAGATTACTCTATTTGGGATATACAAGACCTAATTTGGCACATGCTACATAATAGCTTAGCCAATATGTACATGATCCTAGGCAGCTTCATTTAAAAAATGCTCTACATGTTTTGAGATACATCAAGAACAGTCTTTCCTTAGGACTGTATTTTTTAGCAAACTATTCCTTGAGATTAGAGGCTTTCTGTGATGCAAATTGGGGCTCTTGTATTGATAACGAAAAATCATTAAAAGTATACTACTTTTTTTGGGGAAATTCTCTTGTTAGCTGGAAAACAAAGAAGTAAACCACAGTGTCAAAATCCTCAACTGAAGTAGAGTACAGATCCATGACACTAACGGTATGTGAATTGTAATAGATATCATATATTTTGAGAGACTTTCAAATTTCAGAATCAATTCTTATACCTCTTCACTATGACAATCAGGTTGCATTACATATAATAACCAATCTAGTTTTTCATCAAAGAACCAAACATCTAGATATCTATTGTCACATTGTAAGGGAACAATTCAAGCTAGGCTTCATTTCACTAAAAAGAATTCTTCATCTCAACAATTGGCAGATTCTTTCACAAAGGTTCTCAGTGCTCCATTATTTAACAAGTTAGTTTCCAAGTTATGCCTTTGTGATTGTTACCAAGCCTTAACTTGAGGAGGGGATGTTGAAATATGAAGTTTCATCAGCATTTTTTCTCATTTTCTCTCACATGATTGTTAAGTTTGTTGTTCTTTGTTTAGGTGTACATATTCTAGATCATTCTTATGATGAGGTGTAAATAATGAGCTGTATTTTTTGTTACAAGCACATAATCTTCATGCTTGCTTTTTTATAAATTGAATCATTTGTACCTATTCAAAAGGTATGAAGAAAACTTTCTCATCTACCGTGTTTCTTCTTCTTTCATTATTTTTTTTCTTTTTCTACAATGGCGGAAAGTTAAATATGCCATTGTTTCCTCTTACTCATAATCTGTTCAGACATGAAGAAAGCTTGCTTGAAGATTAGTAAGGATGGTAGAGCGAGCTATTAATAGATCATCCACTAAAGCTACGGAGCAACTGTCAGCTATATAAGCTAAAATTAAGGTTGAAGCACCCTGTTCCACTTAGGGTGTTCTAGCCTTGTTCCCCTCAAACGCAAACAAGGTATAGGTTTCCAAAGTTTGTTAGGAACTAGAAATGTGGCAGATTTATCTGATTCTTGGATATTAGATTTAGGAGCCATTGACCATATTTGTAATTCTTTACAAAGGTTCCAACAAAGGAAAAGACTACCTAAAGGCTACTTTTAAGTCAAGATAGCAGATAGATCCTACGTTTCGGAAAAATCAGTGGGAGTCATTATTTTGGACTTTCCTAGTAGCCATAGGTTATATTTGGATGATGTATATTCCATCCCAATGATTGTAAGGAACATGATTCTATTTTTTGTTTAATAAAATATGGTTATTCCTTATATTTTGAAAATGTTGTTTCAATATACGAGAATAAGGATTTTATTTGTAATGTAATAATTAAACAAGGATTGTTCTTTATAAAACCTATTGTAAGCTCACTAAACACCATAAAATTGATAAAATTAAGACAATCCAATATCTCTAGCATTAATTCAAAATATATGTGGCACTTAAGAATGGGTCATATCAATCAGAAAAGGCTTGATAGATTAGTAAATGATGGAATCATTATGGGCTTGGATAATGATCAATACCCACCTGTTAATCTTGCATTGAAGGAAAAATGACCAAGGCCTCATTTCCTTCTAAAGGAAATAGATCTGAATCCACATTGGACCTGGTACATACTGATGTGTGTGGGCCTATGAATGTACAAGCTAGAGGAGGTTATAAATACTTCATACCTTTATAGATGATTACTCTAGACATAGCTATTTGTATTTGATGCATAAAAAGAGTGAGTCCTTTGAAAAGTTCAAAGAATTCAAAGTTGAAACTAGGAAGCAACTAGGCAAGCCATTAAAACAACTTCGATCGGATCAAGGTGGTGAGTACTTATCTAAAGAGTTCCAACAATTTCTAATTGACAATAGAATTATTTCCAACTTGTCAACTCCTTGAGAACCTCAACAGAATGGTGTAGCTGAGAGGAGGAATAGGACTCTATTGGAGATGGTAAGATCATTGATGTCCTACGTTAGCCTTCCAGAATTGTTCTGAGGATATGCCATACAAATAGAAACTTATCTTCTTAACCTCGCGCCATCCAAATTGATACCTAAAATACCTAAGGAGTTATAGACCAACCAAGTCCCTTCATTGCGGCACTTAAGGACTTGGGGCTACCCGACCTATGTTCTAAAGCTTGAATCCACAAAGATGGAACCAAACTCAGAAGTATGTTTGTTTGTAGGATATTCTGCAGGTACTCGAGGGTATTATTTTTACAGTCCTTAGGAAAAGAAGGTATTTGTATCGACAAATGCAACCTTCCTAGAGGAAGAGTTTTTGAGAAATCACAGAAGAAGAAGTGAAGTAGTACTCAAAAATTTAGCTATTTCATCCAAACCCAGAGTTGATTTGGATATCATTAAGAGCCGTGATCGTGGCACTATGGGCCACGATTGTGGCTTGTGTGACAGTAGATGTAGACTAACTTCTGAAACTCGACTTTTCAAGGGATATTTCTAAAACCTGTATGAGGACCCAATAGTCTATCAAAGGGCTTAAGATCTGACTAGATTTATGGGTTTTTTGTTAATTGAGAGATTGCAAATTTCATAATTCAATTAGGGTTATGATTTAGGGTTTAATGATTATAACTCGAAAGAGAGTGATCTACCCTTCAAAAGTCTAGGACTGATACTATATTAACTCAAAAGTAATCATGTTAGCATTTGATGATAGGATAAATCTCCATTTTCATAATCGACTAATCTTCTTTGTGTGATTTCCATTGTTAAGTTGGTGGTGCTCAATTTGATTCCTTCTGTGTTAATTTTACATTTTAATCTCAATCAATCCATATTCATGAATTTACTTTTTGTGTATTTTTTAGTTTCTTTTTAATAATAATTTTAGGACTTAGATAAAGAATTAGATTAGTTCACCAACTCCTCGTGGGATCGAAACCTTTAATACTACAAGATACGACCTATATACTTACAGATATTGGGGGTTTTATTAGAAGTAAAACTTGCTTAACAAGTTTTTGGACAAGATTATGGATAAACTCATGAACATGGAAGAGGCCTATAAGAGACTAGAAGAGAAGTTTAAGTAAGTAATAGAAGGCCATGCCTCTTATTCACAACCTAGAGCTTCTAATGAGACAGCTTTCCTGAGAATTTTGCAAGAGAAGTGTGGAAAACTATTTGAACAACAAACATAGAGCTTAAAGCAGATATGAAGGTCTCTATTCATGAAGTGAAAGAAGAAGAGGAGATGGGGGTGACTGAGGAAGAACAAGAACAACACACTCTCTTACAGGATAAACTGCTAGATTTAATAGAAGATTCAGGAAGTTTTATTATTCCCTTTTTTATTGACAATTTGTTAGTAAAAATGACATTACTAAACTTAATTGGTTATCTTAATTTTATCAATATTGTCCTTTTGATTATCTTCTAACATGTAGCTCATTTACAAGATACGAAGCTAAAATTGGGCAACAAGGGTGAAAGCAAGCCACTTATAATTGATCTCGGTTGAGTTTTAAAGGATGCAAGGTCAAGCTAATGACCATAAATCAGCACGTTTGGTAGTGAGATTAAAATTGTTGTGTAGTTATATTTGTTTTAAATTCTAAAAATAATGAAATGGAATGGTTTGGATTTCTAACTCTCTTATTCCTTTAAAAGCAAATTAAAATAGGGCAGCAATCATGGGCATCAAGTGTAGTTGATTTCAAACACCATCACCATCGCCACCTCAATCACCATGGCTGGTTCTTATGCTCTAACCCTTATCTTTTCATTTATGCCTTTATTTTGTTCTTATCTTTTTGTATTAGTTTATTTTTATTCCCACCTTGTATGTTATTCGTCCTTCTCACATTGAGGACAATGTGTTGTCCAAGTTTAGAGAGGTTGTGCTATGTGCATTATATGTTTTATTTTGAACATGAATTTTGCATATTATAGGTTATTTTTGTTTAGGTTTTCATAATGTAACTCACGTGAATGTGTCAATCGCTAGGGCATAACGAAATCGATTTAGCTTTGAACATAGTTTTTTAGGTTGTTAAGATTTATTAGCTTGTGAAATTAGTGTTCCAGGTTGCTTTAGTTAAATATGCATGTTAATTAGGATATGAAGTTAATTCGTTCACTCTAGGAATTTACCATATTCATTTATAATTTTAGGCTAATCGAATAAGTAGCATCATTAGTATCTTTTCAAGAGAATGATTAACCAAAGAAATAAGGTAGGCAATAATTTATATTAAAAAAATTGTATGTTTTTGTTTAATATATAGCTATTCCGCTGGCCCTTTTTGAAATAAATCAGGTTATGAATAGAGCTAGTAGCTAGTTAAGAATGTGATGCAGTTGAGTAACTGGGAGACATCGATCACAAATGTTTTCACATCAAAAGGCTATAATGACATTTCAACCAATCCGCTTAATAAAAACATGCCCTAGTTAAGTAACCGGGGGACATTCATCACAAATGCTTTCCTTCACGTCAAAATACTAGGTTCATATTAATGAAAATTAATAAAAATAGCTCGTTCTTTAGTAAATCTTACTGATCTTTGTGAATAGTTTGAATTTTCATGAAAAGTTACTTAGGAATAGTTACAATTTTGATTGACCGAATAATTATCAATGTGTGTGCGCAAGCGATGAGGGTGAATGAATGTGACATTAAGTCTTGATTGGTATGTATATTTAGTTCAAAGTACTTAGACACAGATTTCATAACTTAATAAGTTAGAACAACTTGAAGGATCATGTTTTTAGTTAAATTTGTTTCGTGAAGTTCAACGCCATTGTACCATTGTTGCATATATGTGTTTTGTTGTTAGGTCTATTTTGGTGTTTTTCTTGTTTTGCTTTTACTTAACAATAAAAAAAAGTTAAGGTGTGGGGATGTTGATAATGGTAGGTTGCATAATATTTTAGTAGGTAGTTTAGTATGTGCTTTGTGGTTAAATTGAATGATTAGTTCATGTTTAGGTTAGGATTATGTTATTTAGTTATGTATTCATGTTTTGAGTGTTTTATGGGTTAAAGCATGTTTTTGAGCTTAAATTTTGTGTATATGAGGTGCCTTGATGTGTTTGTTAGTGTTTTATATCAAATATTGAAGAACGAAGAGAAATCAGAGGAAACTCAGAGCAAAGCCTAGGGCCACAATCGTTGTTGGGACCCGATTCCGGAACCGGACCCCAACCGGAAAAACGAAAAACGGAATCGAAAAATAAAAACGAAGTGGCGGAAAGCGAAAACGAACGAAATCAAACAAACGGAATCAGCGGAAACAAAAATCGCTTAAGAACGAAAACTTACTCCGACATCCGAAAACAAATAGCGTAGAAAACTATCGCGTTGGAAACCTTAGACTAAACTAATACGAAACCGGTATAAATTTTTTTCTTTCTTTCTTTTTCATTCCTTTCATCTTTATTCAATCTTATACAAATCAAAACAATATGATTTCCCCATTTGGAAATTTATCCTCAATCAAAACTCAATTCATATAATTCTTCTTAAGCATGCAATATCTCAATTTCGTCTTTAAAAGCACTTATTTTTATTCTTATTCTTTATTCAATCATTATTTAACAAAAATTGGGCATCATAACGGCTGTATTTAAAAATCCCAAAAACCTGCAAATGGTTATAAACTCACTTCTATATTCCAAACCAATCCACACAATTCATCGGACCTCCTGTCCGGAATCTCAACATAAACAAACACAATTCTATACCTAAAACACTTCAATAATTTGCAATCAATCAACATCACCGGACCTCCTGTCCGGAATCCATATCTCAATCACATTCATAAACAATCACATTCATATATCATAACCATACACATTCATATCTCAATCAATCCCATTATCCATATCCAAGTCACATTCAATCATATTCATAATCATACGCAATTCCTATTCATATCTTAATACAATATACAAATTCATACTTATCATGAATTAAACACTTATTAAACATTAATGGCATTCCAAG
>JAOSBK010053041.1:0-17234 GCA_027568895.1 Erythroxylum shatona
TATATGAGTTCACCACTCATCAAGATTATGGTTCATAATAAGCGAATGCTTAAGTTGTATGTTTTAAGATTAAAGTAGTGGCCCACTTTATTTATGAAAACATACTTGATTCCAAATTCATTTAATATTGCCATTATCGATAGTCAACTACTATCATGATATGAAACTCATCATTCCCATAAAGTAAACTCCTTTACTTATATGGAGATAAATCGCAACACTACAGTCTAAAACCATAATCAGGCGACTAACTTGGTTATTCAACTGTGAATCAATTAATTTAGATTCTAATAATATGCATGTTTCCTATACATCTCTATGTATATGTATATTACTTACAAAAGAATCTTGGTACCTTTTGACCAAATATATAACACTCACACAAATAAAATCAAACTCTTTTGTTTTATTAACCATAAATATTTTCATTACAAAATTGTAACTTAAGAAGATAAAGTTACATGTAAATATACTTGCTTTCTAGGGCACTATATTTACATAACTCCAACGTGGTCAAGTTGAAATATCGAATAGAGAAGTGAAACATGTCTTGAAGATGGTGAAGCCATCAAAGAAGGATTAGAGCCTACATCTAGAAGAAGCATAATGGGCCTATTGGACTGCCTACAAATTTCAATAGGAATGTCCCTGTACCATTTAATCTATGGCAAGGCTTGTAATTTGCCGGTGGAGTTGGAGCATAAAACATATTGGGCAGTCAAACTGTGCAACATGGACTTGGAATCTTCTAGTATAGAGCAAAAGCTGTGATTGCAAGAACTAGGGAAGTTAAGGCTAGAGACATATGAAAATTCGCGCCTCCATTAGGAAAAAACAAAGTAAATGCACGACAAGATTCTTCAGAGGAAGAGTTTCAAAGAAAGGGACAAAGTTCTTTTATTTAAGGACCAGCTTACCTTTAAGCATGGAAAGTTCAACACTCGATAGGATGGGCCGTACTTAGTCACCAAAGTGCATGATTTTAGCATGATAGAGCTTTTAAATGAAGAGACCGAAGCACAAATCAAAGTGAACGGTCATTTATTGAAGCTCTATCATGAGAATCAACATCCTCCGTAATCATCAGATAATTTCTCCTCCTTCACTTACTGCTTACTTTTTCTCTGTGATTGAATATGACATTGTGGATGCATTAGTATGTTGAATAAGTGTGGGGGAGAAACCATTTCACTAGGACCTAGGTTTAGTTTTCAATTTATGCAGTTTTAATTCAATAATTCCTCTCCCTTTTATGTTCGCTGTGTTTTTAGCTTGATTCACAATACATCTTCCATATTTGAGAAATTTTATGTGATTGATTGTGTTGTAATTTGTTTTCTGATGCCTAAAGACCTTGTATATGAATTCTAAGTGAGCTGAATATCCACTTGAGTCTTTGGAAGTAAATTTTTTAATTTCAGTCTTTGTTTGTTTTGCTTTCCGGTAACTTTAACTGTGGCATGAAGTCCTCGTCACCGCAATGAACTTACCTTGTTTTCCTTCTTGTTGCTCTAGAGAAAATTTCACTGCGGAGCAATTCCATGTTGTTGCAGTGAAATTTCCTTAGAAATCTCTCAAGCAAATTTGCCATGGCATGAATTAATTATGTCGTCACGGCTAACAACTTCAAGCAACCTTCGCCAAGGCGTGAATTCCGTGTCGCCACTGCGAGCAGACTTTATTTATTTATTTTCCTTTCATGTTAATTTCACATCGACGTGAGTTCATGTCACCATAGTGAAACATCGCTATTTTGCTGGATTTCACTGCTTGGGTTAGTTAGCCGCGGTGAAAGTTCAATTATGGAGAAATTAACACGGTGAAATTACTCTTCCACCTTTATTTTCTCTTAACCCCTCGTCTTCCATATGTCCTTTTTTGTAATTTTCATCCTAAAACCTATATAAACCGCGACCCCTTTCTCTCCATCTCTTCTCCTCTAGTTCGCTGTGGTATTCTCCACCGATCCACCTTCTCTAACTTTTCTAGCAACTTTATCCTCTATTTTCATAAATTTTCCACTCTTTTCCTTATTTATTCTTAGTTTATTTGTTATTTAGGGTAGGTTAAGTTTATTATTTAGTTATCTTTTCCATTTCCCATTTTAGTTTTGTTTTCTTTAGGATAGTTGTTTTAATCCTTGTTTATATTCTATTTCCATGTGGATTTTGCAAAACAATGCCTCGTGTTAGAATTCCAACTCATAATACCCCCACTAATCCTTCTAGTTCACCTAGTGATTCCAGTTCTTCGGATAGTGATAGTTTAACTTTTCCCAAACTACCCGAAAAAGTAGACACTAGGCCATTGATTAAAAGGCGCCCTTTCCCTTTAACTCCACCCGACAATCCCTTTGTCCAACAGCTAGTAAACTCTCAACTTATATGATTTGTCCAAACTTGGGATTAAGACAATGATAAATTCATTCTCCATTTCTATACCTATACCCAATTCCATAACAACACGGAACTGAATTTTCGTGGTGTTAAAGCCCCTAATGTGTTCACTATAGCCAAATTCGTTACCATTACAACCTTCCTCCTATTCTTTTTTGCCATTACAACCAACTCATGCACAATTACCCCTTGGATGATGTAATTCACACCCTCTATCAAGAAGGCACTAAATGGCATCGATCAAGATATTATGAATTGTAGTTTAAATGGTCTGATCTCTAACTCGAAGCTCATCCTTCGCTCCACCTTGTGTCTAATAACATGATTCCGACCCCCCATCTCACCTACGTCACAAAACAACAAGCCCTCCACATTTACCTGCTCATAACTAGTCACCCAGTCGACATAGCTAATTCTATTGCCTCTACTCTGCATGACTCCATCACCACAAAAAAATTCACCAATTCCATTACCTTCCCCTATCTTATCACAAATATATTCTAGGCCCACAATGTCCTAGAATTAAATAACTATTTCAACCCGACCACTTTGTATAGGTACACTGGCCTCGAACAAACCACCATCCACCCACCCCAACCCTCCACTCAGGTTCTTGATGTTGGTACAACCTCTATAGCTGCAGTACTAGATGAGGACAATCCTCTAGCTCAGGCCACTTCTGGGCCCGTGACCTTATAGACCCTCGCTGGTCGAGTCGATGGCCTCTGTGCAAATCTTGCTACTCTACGGGACACCCTCATTTAGGAGATAGCCAGTAGGATAGAGATAGGTGATATCATCGACGAATGGATGCATTGCTTGCCGAGCACCTTCACCTCTAGCTACCATCTGATGAAGATGACCTCCTGAGCGGCGTTAGTACATCGGGAGCAGGTCCCTCTGGCACTAGGGATGATCATACTATGGAGTAGCTTGAGTTGCTTATTCTTGTGTTTTCCTTCATTTTGTTTTATTTTTTAGTTTGTCATATACTCAGGTATTTTTTTCATGTACAAACTTAATGTTCGGTTATTTATATAATTCCCTTTGTACTTTTTTGATGTGTTGTTTTTCATTAGCCTTTCACTTCCCTTTCAATGCATAATTGTCTTAATTGTTCTTTACATTGAGGACAATATGATGTTTAAGTGTGGGGGAGTTGTTCTAATTTGCAATTCTTGTTTATACATCATTTTTTGGCCATTTAACCACTTATGCAAATCAATTGTGCATAATATGAAAAAAAATTTAACTTAGTAATTGAGGAAAATTGCTTATTTAAAGTGTTTTTGTCATTTTTTGCCGCGGAGAACTATTTCTTCGCCATAGCGACATTGCGGAATTGATGTTTTGCCGCGACAAACTTTTGACTTCACAGTGGTGACATTATCCTCCTTGAAGAAACTATTTTAAAACTTCCTCATTTCAATAATTCTCCCTAATTAGGTTCTTTTCACTCTTGTATCTTGAAGATTTTATAAATTTCAAAGTGGTCCTTGTGTTTTTGGAAACACCATCTATGTTTTTAAATGATATTTAATTTTGATTAACTTCATTTTTGATGTTTTCACAGGAAGCAAGTGAGGGTACACTAAGGAAGTAGCATTATGTGTTTTTAAACCTTGAGCTTGCTTAATTGAGATACTACCCATGTTGAAAGGATATTTGGGCCTAAATTCTTTCAAATTTGTTTTTATCTCCTTAGTTTCATATCTCTCTACAACTTCTTTCAATTCTTTATCAAAGCTTGATGAACTAAAATTTTGTCAATATGATAGAGGCATTTCTTTCCAAACCCTAATTACCTAAAACACTTAAACTTTGCTAGCCCCTTTGAGCCTTCTTTTGAGTGCATGCATGTTTCACAATTATTATGAGTATCTCACCTCAATCTTGAGTTGATAAAAAAAAAAAGAGAAAAGAGAAAGGGTTTCTATACAAAAGAAAAGAAAGGAAAAGAGTTTCAAATTTTCAAAAAATGTGAGAAAAAGAAAAGAAGTAAAAACAAAAAATTTTCTCAAAAGAGAAAAGTAATAAAAATGTGTTAAATTATGTTTATTTTTGTAAATATTTTCTCACTTATAGTTGGAGTTTGTTTCATGGGATAAGTAATTGTGGTGCATGTACTCATTCATTTTTCCTTTTTCCTTTCAATCCATTTCCTTTAGCCTTCCATACATTACAACCTTCAAAAATCCTCTTGATTTTCAAAGTTATAGTTCTTGTGGTAGAGAGGTAGAATTATCACAACCATAAGGAAGGGAATAAACTAAGTAAATTGTAGAGTGAAATTATCCCAAGACAAGTGAGTTGAGAGATTAAACACATTACCTTGAGAGAAATCTCTTTTCCCCAATCTCTTGGATTAAATTCTTATACTTTTCATTTTCTTCGCGATCTTTCAATCTCCCTGGGTTGATTTCTGAAAAAGTTACTTAACTGCTTTTCTACTCTCATTTTTAAGTATGGGAGGAATTTTCTTTTGCACTTATGTCTCCTTGACTTTTAGAAACTTTATCCAAGAGTACAAAGGTATAAGTGTGGGGGAATTTAATTTCTTATATAAATTGGTGATATTTTAATGGTTTTTATTACACTTCTTGGCTCTTATTTTCAGATTTTATGCTTAATTTGACTCTTGAGTGCTTGCCCTTACTTTATGTAGTTTGAGAGTAAAATTGTCACAAATAATTAGTAATTGCACTAAATTAAATTTTCTAGAACAATTGATACTGCAAACTACCATTTGTTTATTGTAGGAGACTCAAGAAGTAGAGCCAAGCAGTGAAGGCTGAAGATGACAAGTCAATAAGTCTATAAGTCAACAGGGCAATAGGAAAGTTCGCCACGATGACATTGATGTTTCGCCACGTCGAAGTATGAAGAATTCATGCAAAAACTCTTTAAGAGAAGTTCTCCACGACAAAGAGATGTGTGTTGCGCCACAGTGAAACTTGAAGCTGAGTAATAAAAACCCTTCAAACTGGCACTGACTTGGACCATTTTTAGCAAAATTACCCACTGTGCAGCCTAATCCATCAACCCAATTTGTAAAATGACCTATTTTAGGTTAAGTTATAATGGGAGGAAGAGCCGACACATACTTTCACATTCTCATCATCTTTCTATCATCTCCATACCTTCATTCTCTCTTCTGCACATTCTTTCATCCATTTTTGCATCGTGGGTTGCTACCATGGGTATCTCCATTGGGTTCTTGGTGGTGAAATCTCTTGGAGCTATGCTTGGCTAGACATCCTGATTCTTTGAAGATGTAGTGATTTCTTGATTTCAACAGGATTAGAAGGGGACTAGCTCAATCTATGTTTAGCTATGATTTACAAACTCCTAAGTTTAGGATTTGTGATTTGTAGTTGAACATTCTTGATTAGAGTTTAATCAAGTGTTGGATATTCATTGTGTTGTGGGATTTATTAATGTAGAACTTTGATCTTAAATATATCAAGTCTCATATATGTCTATTTGTGATCTTTTTGAATCTCTTTTATCTTGCATAACTGTGTTTGATGTTGAGGTGATTTGAGATCCCAAATGACTTATTACATTAACTTAACCACTACACACACTAAGGGCATTTAACAACGTCTTATGAAATGGAGTTCATTGATTAAGACCTTCGACTTAAAGAGTTCTTTAAGGTTTACCCATCTGAAAATTAGTGATTTCCACTCCCACTGAAATTTGATTTCGAACAATGATGGCCAAAGCTTATTTTCAAAATGATGTTATCATCATTTGATCATTGTTTTTATCTTCCCATTTTTTCATTCCCAAAAATCAAAAAATACTTCTTGACACATTTTCTTTATGGTTCCTTTTTAATTTAGTAAGGATTTTAAAGATAGACCCCCCCTTTTATTACCAATTTAGTTTACATTTCATGACATATAGGCTAGCTTAGGCCCATTCCATTAGATTCCGATGAAGTGAAATGACCCAAGATTGCAACCTATATTGTAATCCTTGGATTATTTTTTTTTCAATTTGACCTCCAAGGGTAAGTACTAAAGATCGAATCACCCACTGTGTAATAGATATCTGGACTAGTTCAAAGCATTGCATACAATAAATTCCAACTGCTAAAGCATATGGACTGTTATGCATGCGTTCAAACTCCTCTTAGGTTTTAGGTGCTTATTCCTTTGAAAGTATGATTCCTTGTTTAGAAGGTGTGAAACCTACCTCAGAATCTTGTATGACAAACTTATTGAGCATGTTGTAAGTGTAAGTTAATTGAGACAAATCTATCTGCTTGTTATTACGATCCTTTATAAGTTTGATACCTATAACTTAGTTAGCTTGTCCCAAATCCTTTATTGAAAACTATTCATTCAACCATCCTTTAACTGTAGATAACATTTCCACATGATTCCCAATGAGCATAATGTCATCAACATACAGGATTAAAGAAATAACCTTTCCATCTTGTATCCTTTTATAGACACAAGGCTCCTCTAGGTTTTGATAAACTTATCAAACCTAATGTTCGAAGACCTAGATGCTTGTTTAAGTCCATAAATGGACCTTTACAACTTGCATGCCTTATGCTCATTTGCTAGCTAAAAGAATCCTGATGGGATTAAGCATGGCACCTGGAGAAAAAGTCTCCTCATATTCAAAACCCTCTTTTTAAGTATAGCCTTTAGCTACCAATCTAGCTTTAAAGGTCTCTACCTTTCCATCTGATCCTATTTTCTTATTATAGATCCATTTACACCCTATGGATTTTATAAATGGTGGTAGATCTACAAGGTTCTAGATTGCATTAGTGTACGTGGAATCTATTTTCGATTCCACCACATTGAGCCATTTTTTTGCATCAACATCATTATAGCTTGTGTATACATAATGGGATCTATTTCTTCTTGGTTTGAGGTGGCAATAAAGTCTTCTTATCGACCAAGATACTTATCGGGCTCTCTTGCAACCCTCCACTACGTTTAGGCACTACTTGATGCTCAGGTTGCAATTCAGAATTAACTCTTGAATCCATTTTGACATCTTGTTCTATCATATCCAAATCAACTCTTAGTTTGGATGAAATAGCTAACTCCTTTAGTACTACTTCACTTTTTCCTTTGTGATTTCTCACAAACTCTTCCTCTATGAAGGTCGTATTTTTGGACTCAAATACCTTCCTATCCCGAGGATTGTAAAAATAGTACCATTGATTTCCCATATGATATCCCACAAACAAACATACTTAAGACCTTGGTTCCATCTTTGTGGATTCAAGACTTAAAATATGGGCTCGGCATCCCCAAGTCCTCAAGTGCCGCAATGAAGGCACTCGACCAATCCACATCTCCTTAGATGTTTTAGGCACTGATTTAGATTGAGAAAAGTTAAAAAGATATGTTGTCGTTTGTACGGCATATCCCAAAATGATTCTAGAAGGCTAGTGTAAGACATCAATGATCTTACCATTTCAAATAAAGTCCTATTTCTCCTCTCAGCTACACCATTATGTTGAGGTGTTCGAGGAGCTGATAAATTAGAAACAATTCCATTGTCAATTGAATAATGGCTTGCTCCAATCGAAGTTGTTTTAATGGCTTGCCTAGCTATTTCTCAGCTTCAGCTTTGAATTCTTTGAAATTTTCAAAAGATTTGCTCATTTTATGCATCAAATACAAATAGCCACGTCTTGAGTAATCATCTATAAAGGTTATAAAGTACCTCCTTTAGCTTGTACGTTCATAGGCCCACCACATCAATATTTATCAAGTCCAACGTGAATTTAGATCTGTTTCCTTTAGACGAAAATGAGGCCCTGGTCATTTTTCCTTTAATACAAAATTCAGAGGTAATTAAACGATCTCTATCTAAGCCCGTAAGGATCTCGTTTTTTTTTTACCTGTCAAGTTTTTTTTTTATTGATATAACCCATTCTTATATTCCACATATATTTAGAATTAATGCTAGAGTCATTGGAATGTCTTGCTTTTATCAATTCTATGGTGTTTAGTGAGCCTGTCATAGGTTCTATAAAGAACAATCCCTGTTTAATTATCGTATCACAAATAAAATCCTTATTCTCATATATTGAAACAACATTTTCAAAATATAAGGAATAACTAGATTTATTAGACAAAAAATAGAAATCATGTTCCTTACAATCATTGGCATGTAATAAGCATCTATAAATATAACCTATGAACACTAGGAAAGTCAAAGATAACTACTGCCACTGATTCTATGAAAACATAGGATCCATCTGCTATCTTGACTTGAAGCTGGACTTTACGTAGTCTTTTCCTTTGCTAGAACCCCTACAAAGAATTGCAAACATGGTTAATGGCTCCTGAATCTAGTATCCAAGAATCAGATAAATCTACAACATTTCTAGTTCCTAACAAACATGGGAAACACATACCTTGTTTATTTTTTAGGGACTCAAAGTAGACTGGACAGTTTCTTTTCTAGTGGTCCATCTTGTCATAGTGGAAACACTTTCCCTTGATGTTCTACTTGACATTCTTTTTCATGGGTTAGGCCTTAACCCCTGTTTGGGTCTTCTTTTTCATTAGACCCTTCTTCATTTGCTTGCCCTTACCTTTGTGCTTAAAAGAAGTTGCTACATTAGCTTCTAGCCCATAAGCATTGATATTAAATATCTTCTCTGTACTCTGGATGATATTCATCAATGCACTCAAGGTGAAATCTTTGTTGTTGAGCTCACAGTCCAACTTAAACTACTGAAAATAAGAGTTTAAGCTATTGATGATCATAATCATCTACATATCTGCATCCATGTCTGCCCTATGCATCTTGACCACAGAGATTACCTTAAGCATGTAATCCTACATCGGTCCACTAGGTTTTTGTCTAAGATTGTGAAAGGTTTGGATCGCTTTTACTCTTACAGACCTGGTCCTCACACCAAACATCTTATGTAGGTGATGGACCATAGCACTAGTAGATCTCATACAAGCAATTTGCTTTTGCAACATGCCACTGACAGAAGCTAGAATATAACACTTAGTAGTCTTATCGGCATTCTACCAATGCTCATATTGTTGGACTATCTCAAGAGTTGAATCTCCACCTAGAGTTCCAAGCTCATTTTTAGTTAATACCTATGAAATACATTTATATTGAAGAACAATGTCAAGGTTATGTCTCCATTCATTAAAATTCTCTTCGTTTTCCAATTTGTTATTTTTCAAGAGAAAAGTGAGTGGATTCATTTTGTGGTTGATTATAACTAAAAATATAAATTATTAAAACATGAGCATACTAGTCAATAATATTGGAACTTTGTATAAAATTATGATGCATGTATGCATGATGATAGATTTAACAAAACTTTTAAAAAAAATTATACGACTGTTATTTTTTCTTATCTATAGCATACTAAGTGACAGTGGGCTATCTTATCTATTAAAAGAAAAACTAGGACCCTCCCACTAAAAAAGCTACTAACCATCTTCATGCTTAACTTTTAAAAAAGCGACATAATTTGGTCCATACATTTACCAACAGAGCTATGATGGACAGGTTATTGATAAAATATATTGAGTGTTTAACCATTTGTTTTATTCACTAAAGATACTTGCAAACCATGCCTTGGTGGGAGGTCACATTTGATACCAATAAGTGGACATATCCTTAAAGATACCCAAACCATGCAAGATCTAGGATTTATGCCCTTCGGTAGAGGTTAACATTTTACCACATGCAAATGGGCCATCATTTGGAGGCCGTGGACCCTCACATGAGCATCCTCTCCCACTCAATCTTTTTGGGCTTTAAGTTTTAATAAATACCATTTTGTCTAAATGCAATTTATTATCCATCCTATATTGTTTCATTATATATCTCATACATAATGAATACATGGCAAAGCCAAGGGTTGACAATTTTCTAAGTGACATGTAATCACATAATATCACCTATTATTTGCATTCATTTATCCATTCATCACATGAACTAATAAGCCACTTTTTATTGTCCATAATATAAACATAAAAATAATTACAAGCCTTTTAGACCCAAAATATTCTTCTTGGACTTGGATCTTCTGCTTCGGACTCTTCGCTCACATGACTCGGCCTATTCGGTAAAAAGTGATAATGGCTTTTCTTTTACAACAAAGTTTTTATTTTCATAAAACTGAATTGTTGTCTAATAGAAAACAAAAATCTGCACTTGTTTTTTTACCAAAACTGAAACTTTTGTATATGACATAAAAAATCCAGCACTTTTAAAAATCCCAAAACTTTGTTGCAAAAACATTCATACAACTAAAAATTTGTCAAAACAAAATTCTAGTACTTTTGTTTTCTAAAATCTGAAATTTATCCAAGACACCATAATCAAAGCTGAAACTTTACCTCTTCCTTTCCTTAATCCATGGCTTCTTCATCGTCATCATTAAACGATTTTGTACATTACATAATCAAAGAAGACATAAAGATGAAACCAAGGAGGTAACATGATGACAATAGGCCACCCTCCTTGTTACAAACCAAATTAACAAAACTTACAAGGTAACTTTAGAATCTATGGACAACCAAAGGAGCAAAACATACACCTTATATATTTCAATCACATCAAAATATGCAGCATACAAAAACTAATTTCCAACCCATGCATCACGCATATAGGGATTGAAATCAAGCATAATAAACTTGGCTCTAATATCAATTGTTATATCGGAAATAGAAAGCATGCTATATTTGGAGAAATGGTAGATTTTAAAACTTTTTACAAATCTAAATTGTAGTGGAAGCAATATATCCAAATCATCATACCAATCTATAATGATATGGTATAAGGATAGTAATAAACATAACCGAGACAGAGATTATTATCAACTCCTTTGCTACAGCTTTAACTCCTTGCTATGCCATCCTCTCATTCTTCTCCAACCCTAGCTTTAGCCTTGCTTTCGAATCCTTTCCTTTATCAATCTATCCTCCCCTTATTGTTGTATCCTCAATCAATTTGATCAACCAATTGTTCTTCTTAAACAACTTGGTTAACAAGATCCTTTGGTGGGTAAGGAGAAGAAATGCTTGGAGGAGATTTTTCTTATAAGAAAGAAGGAAACAATGAGACTCTTCTCATTCAAGGTTTCGGCCATGGATAGGGGAGAGGAGAGAGTTGGTTAAAACAATGGAAGAACCCTTTCTTACACACAACAATTTCAATTATGCATGAAAAGAAAGAAGGGGAGAGCATCCAACGCATCATACCTTTCTTTAATCAAACATAAAGAAGCCATTAAATAAGACACTTCCCATTTATTTTAAGATGGTTATAAGATAAAACCAATCACCTAATATGACATGTCAATTTCAGTTTTTTAGTGGTGAAAGATGGGAGATGATCCATCCAATACACATCTTTAATCTCTAATCAAATCAATGCTAAAAATGTTACATTATATGCTATCATTAAAAGATAAAATGCTATCATTAAAAGATAATCATTAAACCATTTAATGATAAGATCATAACTACATTTAAGGATGATAAACATGATAAATATCATCGTTATTTAGCAATTCAATGCTTAATGTGCAGCTGCACTTTCAGTCATTAAAAACCGAACAATACTTCATTTCTTTAAGAATTTTATTTTAATATAATTAATTAAATTAAACCAAAGTCTAGCCAATTTTTAAATGTTCATTTGGGCTTCTAATTAACCTTTAATTAGTGCAGGCCCAACATTCAATCATGAGATTTAAAACCTCCATTTTTATTTCTTACTTAGCTTGGTAACCTTCCTTGAAGGCAAGTAAGGAATCTTATTGAACTTAGATAATTTAAGCTCCAACAAGCCCAGAATTAATTTAGTCTCATTAGAATTAATTCTAGCTTATTAACTAAATGGCATTTTACTAAAGACAATTAGTTGAACTCTTGAATCATTAAATATTATGAGAACATATATTTCAAATAAGATGTCCAATTGCAAATCCTATTATGAACCTTATTACAGCCGTTCGCATAATAAAGGGTTAAATTATCGTTTTGCCCTTATATTGGTTTTTCCTTCTAGATCTCCCATTTTACTCTATGTACTGATTAACACACAAGATCTCATCTTCGTGCTAAGACTTAATAGGTAGCTAGTCCATCAAAGTACTGGCCCAGTTTAATTACCACTCTTCATAAAATATCTAGAACTGTTGATGCCACTATAAATTGTTTATTTAAATGAATATTCCCTGATACATATTTCAATTAATAATTTCAACATTCAAAAACTAGATTAATACTCTGTAAAAATCCATTCTGATCATATCAAGAATTATAATGAAACATATATGAGTTCACGACTCATCAATATTGTGGTCCATAATAAGCAAATGTTCAAAAGTACATTTTAAGATTAAAGTAATGACCTACTTTATTCTGTAAAATGCACGTGATTCTAGATTCATTTAATAGTTCCATTATCGACAGTCAACTACTATCATAATATGAAACTCGTCATTCCGTCGAAGTAAACTCCTTTACTGACATACAGATAAATCGCCACACTACAGTCAAAACCATAATTAAGCAACCAATTTGATTATTCAATTGAGAATAAACTAATTTAGATTCTAAAAATATACATGTTTCCTATACATCTCCATGTATATATATATTATTTACAAAAGAATCTTTATACCTTATGACTAGTTATGTAATGCTCATACATATAAAAGGAAACTCTTTTATTTCATTAATAATAAATATTTTCATTACAAAACTGTAACTGGAAGAAAATTAAGTTACATGTAAATAAACTTGATTTCTAAGGCACTATATGTACATAACTCAAACAGTTGTTCTTACGATCCCTTATAAGTTTGATCCCTAGAACATAGTTAGCCTCTGCCAAATCCTTCATCAAAAACTGTTCATTCATTTATCCATTAACTATAGATAATATTCCTACTTCATTCTGAACAGAATATCATTAACATATAAGATTAGAAAAATAACCTTTTCGTCTTGTATCTTTTTATAGACACAAGGCTCATCTAGGTTTTGTATGAACCCATAATTTTGATATACTTATCAAACCTAATGTTTCGATACCTAGATGCATGCTTAAGTCCATAAATGGACAATTGCAACTTGCATACCTTATGCTTACTACCTGGCTAAACAAAACCTTTTGGTTAGGCCATATAAATGTTATGTTCAAGATCACCATTATGAAATGCAGTCTTGATAACCATTTTCTATATTTCATAATCAAAATAGGCTATTACAGCTAAAAGAATTTTGATGGACTTAAGCATGGCAACTGGAGAAAAAGTCTCCTTATAATTTATACCCTCTTTTTGACTATATCCATTAGCTACCAATCTAGCTTTAAAGGTCTCTACCTTTCCATTTGATCCTCTTTTCCTTTTTTTTATCCATTTACACCCTACGACTTTTATACCTACAGGTAGATCTACAAGGATGCAGATTTCAACTCTTGGTCCAGATGAAATAGATAAATCCTTTAGTACTACTTCCCTTCTTCCTTTGTGATTTCTCACAAAATCTTCCTCTAGGAAGGTTGCATTTGTCTACACAAATACCTTCCTGTCCTAAGGACTATAAAAATTGTACCCTTGAGTACCCATAGGATATCCTACAAGCAAACGTACTTCTGACCTTTGTTTCATCTTTGTGAATTTAGGCCTTAGAACATGGGCTGGGTAGCCCCAAGTCCTTAAGTGGCGCAATGAAGGCATTCGGCCAGTCCACAACTCCTTAGGTGTTTTAGGCACCGATTTTGATGGAGCAAAGATAAGAAGATTTGTTTCCATTTATATGGCATATCCCCAGAACGATTCTGGAAGGCTAGCATAGGACATCATTGATCTTGCCATTTCCAATAGAGTCCTTTTTTGCCTCTCAGCTACACCATTCTATTGAGGTGTTTGAGGAGCTAAAAAATTGGAAACTATTCCATTGTCAATTAAATATTGTTGGAACTCTTAATCCAGACCTTGTTCGTACCTTTGGAGGTCATATAAAAAATATAATCCAAGGATTGCAGTATAGGATGCGACCTCGAGTCGTCTCACTTAATCGGAACTTAAACAAATGGATCCAAGCTAACCTATATATCATGAAATGCAAGCTAAATTAGTAAGGAACGGGTTTTTGATCTTTGGAAATCTTAACTGAATTAAAAGGAATTGTAAGAAAAATTTGTGAAATGTATTTTTGGATTTTTGGGAATGGAAAAATAGAAAGATAAACACAATGATCAAATGGTGATAATATCATCTTCAAAATGAGCTTTGGCTATCATAGTTCAAAATCAATTTTCGTTGGGAGTGGGAATCACTAAGTTTCAAATGGGTAAACCTTAAAGAACTCTTTAAGTCTAAGGTCTTAATCAATGAACTCCATTGCTTAAGACCTTGTTAAATGCCCTTATTCCGTTTAGTGGGTAAGTCAATGTAACAAGTCATTTTGGGATCTCAAATCAATTCAATATCAAACACAACTATGTAAGATAAAAGAGATTCAACAAGATCGCAAATAGACATATATGAGACTTCATATATTTAAGCTCAAAGTTCTACATGAACAAATCCTAACCACACATTGAATATCCAACACTTGATTAAACTCTAATCAAGAATGTTTAACTACAAATTACAAATCCTAAACCACGAAGTTCATAAATCATAGCTAAACATGGATTAACACACTCCCCCTTTTAGCTAGTTTAACTCAAGCCACTGCTACATCTTCAAAAGGAGAGAGGTGCCTAGCCACCAATACCTCCAAGAGACTTCACAACCGAGAACCCACTGGAGATACCCATGGTATCAACCGACAGTAGAAAAGTGGAAAAAATGGTATGGAAGAGAGAAAACGATGATGTCATAGATAGAGATGAATGAGATGGTGCTTTTTGTGTATGAAGTATATCGGCTCTAATCCCCCGTTGTAACTTAGCCTAAAATAGGTATTTTTTATAAAATGGGTTAATGGATCAAGTTGCACAGTTAGCTAGTTTATCGAAAATGGCTTGAGTCTACACCAATTCGAAGTTTTCGCAGCAGTGAGAGGATGAGTTCTCCGTTATGAACTTTTCCTGAACGGTCTCTGATCCGCGGTGTCTTTCGATCTTACCCTTGATGATTTTCAGTATAGATTGCAATATAGAGTGCAACCTCGGGTCATCTCACTTAATTGGAGCCTAATGCAATGGATCTAAGCTAGCCTAAATGTCATGATATGCAAACTAAATTTTTTAAGAGGGCGATTTTGGTTCTTTAAGAAAACTAACAAAATTGAACTAATTGTAAGAGAAGTGTGTACAAAGTATTTTATTGGATTTTTGTGAATAATAATTTGAAAGTTAAAAACAATGATCAAATGTGATTAAATCCTTTTGAAAAATGAGCTTAGGCTATCATAGTTCGAAATAAATCTTGGTGGGAGTGAAAATCACTAAGTTTTCAAATGATAAACCTTAAAGAACTCTTTAAGTCCAAGGTTTCAATCAATGAACTCCATTTCTTAAATCCTTGTTGAATGCCTCTTAGTGTGTGTAATGAGTAAGTTAATGCAAGTGGTCAATTTGTGATCTAGCATCATGTCAATATCAAACACAACTAGGTAGATAAAAGAGAATTAACAAAATCACAAGAAGACATATATGAGACTTCATATATTCAATCTCCAAGTTCTACATCAACAAACCCAATAACAAAATAAATTGTTCAACACTTGATTAAAAAATAATCAAGAAAATCCAACTACAAGCATAAATCCTAACTAAGGAGTTCAAAACAGTGTAACTAAACATGAGTAAACTACTCCCCTTTGAAGCCCATTGAACTCAAGCCATTGTTACATCTTCAAGAGGAAAATGTACGTAGCCAAGCATTGCTTCGAGAGAACTCACAACTGGAAACCCACCAAAAGCATCCATGGCAGTAGCTAGTGATCAAAGAGTTGGCAATGAAGAGGGAAGGTAGTGATGAATGATGGTCTAAGTTTAGAGAGAGAGAGCCGAGTGGGTGAATCTACTGTATATGCCTTCTTACTGTCTACTCTTAACGTAATTTGGTAGGTTTTTAAATGAAGGATGAATGGATCGGGTTGTATAGTGGGTAATTTTTCCAAAAATGGTTCAAGTTTTTGAAGGTTTATCACAATCACAAATAAGTTCACCGCGGTGAACTTATCTCGAAAGGTTTTGCTTCATTGCTGATTCCTTCACCGCAGTGAGCTTTTCCCGAAAGTTCAGCTAGGTTTCTTCGTATTACGACACGACGAAATTCCTATTGCACGTATTCTCTTGTTCACTTCACTTCAGCCTTCTTTGACTCTACATCTTCTTCTTAAGTTCCCTTTCCTTGAGTCTCCTACAATAAAAATGGTAGTTTGCAGTATCAATTGTTCTCATAAAATTAATTAGTACAATTAATACTAATTTCTTACAATTTTCACTCTCAATCTACATAAAATAAAAGTACACACTCAAGAGTCAATTTAAGCATATAATGTAGAAATAGGAGTCACAAAGTGTAGTAAAAGTCATGAAAATGTCGCCAGTTTATGTAATAAACTTATGCTCGATCAATTCCCCACACTTAGACCTTTGTACTCCTGGACAAAGTTTATGAGAGTTAAAAAGACACATGTGGAAAAATAAAAATTTTGACCATGCTTAAAATTAAAGTAGGAAATTGGCAAAAATCGCTTTCTCAGAAATCAGTCAAAGCAAACTGAAAGAATGCTAAAAAAATAAACACTATAAGTGTTGGACCCCGATTTTTGAGTGAAAATAAGAAATATTCAAAAGTAAATGTGTTGATTGAAATAGAGCTGAAAAACAAGAACTAAAGAG
>JAOSBK010053050.1:0-17233 GCA_027568895.1 Erythroxylum shatona
CCAATTCTATAATAATAAATAATTAAGCAAACAACCAAGCATGAATAAATCATTAAGCAAATAATAATTAAAATTTAAAGCAAATCGGGATCCAACAAATTGAGTTTCCCATAAAGGTTCTTCTAGGCATAGCACATATAACAATTCCGTTTTACAGAATGGCTCTGGAAGATTGAAGGAGCTTAAAAAGCAGTTAGAAGAGTTGTTGGATAAAGGGTATATTAGACCTAGCTTTTCACCTTGGGAAGCTCCGATTCTTTTTTATAAAGAAGAAAGATGGATCCTTGAGAATGTGTGTGGATTACTGGAGGCTCAATCATGTCACTATCAAAAATAAATATCTGCTTCCACATATAGATGATTTGTTTGATCAATTGCAAGGGGTAAGGGTCTTCTCTAAGATAGATTTAAGATCAGGTTATCACTAATTGAAAATCAAGGAGTCCGATGTTTCCAAGACTGCTTTTAGAACAAGGTATGGGCACTTTGAGTTATACCCTTTGGATTAACGAATGCCCCTGTAGCATTTATAGATTTAGTGAATAGAGTCTTCAAGCCATTCTTAGACCGATTTGTCACCGTCTTTATTGATGATATGTTGGTTTATTCCAAAAGTAACAAGGAGCATGAGGAACATTTACGGATTGTCTTAGAGACATTAAGGAAGGAAGAGCTGTATGCCAAATTCAATAAATGTAAATTTTGGCTAAGGAAAGTGGTGTTCCTTGGATATGTAATTTTAAAAAAAAGGAGTGCATGTGGATCCGAGGAAATAGAAGCAGTTGTGAAATGAGAAACACCTAAGAATATAGCAGAAGTGAGGAGTTTCTTGGGTTTAGCTAGTTATTACAGAAGATTTGTAAAGGGCTTTTCTATGATAGCGGTCCCACTTGCCAAATTGATAAGGAAGAATCATAAGTTTCTGTAGACAGATGAGTGCAAGAATAGTTTTGAGGAATTGAAGAATAGGCTCACAACTGCACCAATTTTGACTTTACCTTCTAGTAGTGAAGGATATATAATGTATAGTGACATTTCGAGGAAGTGATTAGGCTATATGCTAATGTAAGGAGATAAGGTGATTGCTTATGCTTCTAGGCAATTAAAACCTTATGAGATGAATTATCCTACATATGATTTGGAGTTAGCTGCAATAAATTTTGCATTGAAAATATGGAGACATTACTTATATAGAGTCACCACTAGGGTATTTATAGATCACAAGAGTCTTAAGTATTTGATGAGTCAAAAGAAATTAAATTTAAGGCAAATAAGGTGTCTAGAATTGTTGAAAAATTATGACTTGATGATAGATTACCACCCAGGGAAAGTTAATATAATAGCAGATGCACTGAGTAGAAAATTGACTATGGCCCATATGGAGACAATATATTTACCTTTATTGAATGAGTTAGCCAAATTGAAATAGACATTGAAACAAGCTGAATCTGATTGTATATTGGTTAATTTTAGAGTAAAGCCAGTGTTGAATGAGAAGAATAAGGAATTGTAGGAGCAAGATGCGTATTTGAGTAGGCTCAGAGAAGAGATTAAAAATGGTAAACTTTCTGAAATAGAGATCAGAGAAGCCGGATTGATGGTGGTAGGTAACATATTATGTATTCTAGATATATTAGAATTGAAGGATGAGATTCTTGATTAGGTACACAATGCTTCCTATACAATGTACCCGGGTAGTACGAGAATGTATAGAGATTTGAAAGAGCACTTTTGGTGGAAAGGAATGAAGAAAGATGTTGCAAAGTAAGTTAGAAAATGTTTAGTGTGCCAGCAAGTTAAAGAAGAACATCAAGCGCCTATTCCTAAATGGAAATGGGAAAATATTATGATGGATTTCTTGATGGGATTGCCAAGGACTAGTAGGAAGTATGACGCAATATAGGTGATTATTGATAGGCTAACCAAGTCCACACATTTCTTACCAATTAGACAGACAGATTCTTTGAATGCATTGGCCAAGAAATACATAGATGAAATAATCAAACTTTATAAAATTCCAAGTTCTTTGGAGGCAATTTTAAGAGCTTGGGTTATAGACTTCAAAGGCTCACAGGATGATCATCTGCCTTTAATCGAGTTTGCTTACAATAATTCGTACTACTCAGGAATTCAAATGGAACCTTATGAGGCTTTGTATGGTAGGAGGTGTAGAACTCCTATTTGTTGGGATGAGGAAGGTGAAAGGAGACTTTTAGGGCTTGAATTCATATAAGTTATAGTTGGCGAGATTAAACTGGTGAAGCAGATACTCAAAGCTGCTCAAGATAGAATGAAAAGCTATACTGATACGCATAAAAGGGAAATGGAATTTGAAGTTGGAGACATAGTGTTTCTTAGAGCTTCTCCTCGGAAAGGAGTTTTGAAGCCTTAAAAGGTTGAAGTTACACAAGTGTGTGTGAAGTGGTGATGAATATGGTTGGTCAAGGTCTATTAATCGATAACAGAATTAGGCATATACAATTTTTTTACTTGAAACACATTTGAAAATCTAAAAGGGTATAGTAGTTTCACAAAATCTTTGATTTATAATAGTCGTTTCTAGCACAATCAAAAACTAGAAAAATTAAACACACAAATATAGATCAATATTGAAATTTAGCAACGCAATTCGACACGCCTTATCTATGTCTGGAGGGACCTCACCTAACTTAATATTTTCATTAATGACAATAATTTTACACAAGACTCTGCTGAGTCGACACCACTCAACCTTTGACACTATTCTTTGTCCTCACTACCCATGAAAGTATTTCACACCTAATAACACAATGAACTTGTGTTAACCTTAACATAAATTTTTTCTCAATAATCTTTTAATGAAAAAACAATAAATGAATACCTCAACTGATTAAATAACTAAGAACAAAATAGAGTACACATTAGATAGAAAAGAATGACAACTTCCTAATAGGTTTAGCTCCACCAAAATGGATCTAAAAGTTGTCACCACGCACTATGGGCTGATTCACACAAATTCCAATACCAACTCACAGCTACAATAGGAAGACATCAAGCATGACAGATCAAGCAAACAAGCCTTCGACAGAAGGCACACACAATACATAAACCAACCTAGTTGTGAGCCACACACCAAAAGATCAAGGAAGAAGTCACGATAGAATATTAGACAACAACCACACTCAAATAGGTGCCATGAATCACACACCAAAAGATAACACCTAGCTATGAACACTCCAATATGTCGCACCCACAAAATCAATCAATGCACATATTGAAATTTCACACACCCAAAATTAATTCACAATTAAATCCAGCTAAAGTCACGCAAATAACATCATAGGGAAAGTCATAGCTACACGCATATACCCATCGACACATGTTGCGTGATTCACTAAGGACCCATCCAACATTTGTTCCCCAGTTCACCAAGGAGTCTTCACACATGCACAATCTTTAGATTACACATAATACCCTTTAGCCCACACAGGCTTGATCTATAAGAGTTCTTCTTGATTAGGTTTTTACTATGTGTAAGTTTTAATAAATAACCCTCGATAATCTGCAAGCGCACGGTTCATTAGTGTAATACCTGAGTTGTCAATCTCACGAGGAGGGATAATCTAATCCTAAAATCTAAGGCCAGAAATAAACAAAAAAATTCAAATTACACGAAACTAAAAAAGAGAACACAATTCAATCAATCAAATCAAGTTAAGAATCAATCAATGAAATATTAATTACTAAGCAATTGCAATACACCTAAGAATCAACCTAAGGAAATTACTAGTTGAGAGAAAGGAAATTTTACCTATCCTCAATGCTAACCTAACTAATTATGAATTACTGATTGCTGGTTCTAGATGATACAACGGTTGATTACTCTCTCTCAAGTTATAATCATTAACCCTAACAAACCCTAATCAAATTATGGCGGTCGCAATCTCTTAATTTACAACCTATCCAAAACCCTAATTAGTTCTGAAGTTCTCTAATAAACTACCAGAAACCTATGCAAGATCTCTCTTCACACAATTTACTGATTTGATTTAATTATAGTTTCTATTAAATCACGTAACTCTCCTTAGCCTAATTTAATTGTTTTTCATTTGATTCATACTCTCAGTTTATTATTGAATTATGCAATCACATAATTAAATCACAACCAATCCAAATAAAGCATAAACAATTAGATTTCATTAATTCAAGAATAAAATTTCGAAGGTGAGTTTAGAATATCCTCAACATTTAGATCATATCCTTAAATATTCAATCCAACTTTATATAATGATAAAACTAAAAATAAACAGGAAATATAATCGAAATAGAGGACGGGATGTAGGCCATGATTGTGGCATGTAGGCTATGATTGTGGGCCAACTCTAGTGCTTTTGTCATAATCTTGGTTTGTTGTGCCACAATCGTGGGCCATTATTTTGGCTCGAATATCTCCGAAACTTCTCCATTCTTCTATGTTGACCCCTGAAATACTAATAAACACATCAAGATATCTAAAAAACATAATATTTAGGCTCAAAGACTTGTCTTACCCATATAACACTTAAAACACAAATAATTAACAAACTAACACAATTATAACCTAAACACATACTAAATGATTGAATTAATATCTAAACATATATCAAACTAAGCCCTAAAACAAGATGCCATTCACACTTATCACTTCTCTATATAGGTTTCTAACTCTATCCAATTTTCCAAGATAGTAGATTTTATTCTATCCCACTTTGATTTGAAAAAACTCTTCAACATTATGTTAGATGTCCAATTATCGAAGAAAACCAAACCAAATAATAAGATATATACATTATATCTTAACTGTCTCCTCCTTTTTGGCATTGTTTGTCACAAATACAAAACTCCCCTAGAATAAAATAATTGAACATATAATCCACAGGAGAAAAGAACTCCCTCTTATTCTAACATCAAGTTCCAAAGAATATCCATCAAGTTCTTCAAGTTTAAGAAACATCCAAAGAAACAATAATGAAAAATTATCTGATCATCCAAAATTCTCCCCCTTGGAACAAAAAGATGCCAAAAAGTTATACTAATAGTCACAGAGATATCTTTAAATCTCCTCTTGAATTGAACAATCTGATGTCTACCCCTTGGGGCAAAATAATGTCAAAACAAGAATACCTTTAATAAAATCAATCTCAGCAAATAAAGAAGCATAAATTAGCAATAGGTGCAGCGGAAGAATCATAAGCATGCCAAAATGACAATTTACCGCCAGTCAAAACATTTGCTAACATATCAGTACTCACATCAAAGTCATCTTCATATGACTGATTAAATTCATAAATCCCAAAAATGGATTTAATGAATCATAATCAAACTTAATCAATCTTCTTCTCATATAAATCATATGAATGCATATTGCCCAAATTCATATAGCCCACGATATAGAGAAATAAAGATAAAACTTGAAAAACTTTAATAATAGAAAAGTTGAATCTTCCTACAGCTATCTAACCAGGCATTAACTTTTTCTCGACATAACTCCCTAAATCAAAATCCAAAAGTAGAATTCTCAAATCATCAAGCAGAACCTCATTCTCACATTAAATATGCTATTTCATAATTAAGGAAAAATTCAAACACACATTAATCAACTGAGCCTTAAAAAACCCATAAATAAAAAACTCAAAAACTCCTTCGAGCCCTTTTTTTTAATAAACAACATCAAGTTATACTTCAAAAATGTAAAGAACATAGTTCCTATGCCCCTCAAAAAAATTCAAACCTGGTCTTATTCCTCACCACTTTGTGTCTATCATCAAATGTTTGGTTGGCTTCTCTTTTATAAGTAACTAACAGATCCTCTGTCTGACCAGTTTCTTTAACAACAGTAACTAATTGTGAATTTGGACCCAATTGGTAAACAAGTGTTAATGGAATTTATTTTTCAACAAGTTTTTTTTTCATAAAACCAAATTTTGTTACTAGGAAAACAAAAAATCTAGCATTTGTAAACCTTATAAAAATGAATTTGTCAATAGGAATACAAAATTCTAGCATTTGTAAAACTTACACAACTAAAATTGTCAATAGGAATACAAAATTCCAGCAATTGAAAAAACTTCCAAAACCAAAAAAACCATTACTCTAAAACAAAAAACCAAAACCATTACCTATCCTTTTCTTTGATCCATGGTTGCTCCATCTTCAATATTACAAAAATTTGTACATTACAAAATCAAAGGAAATAGAAAAATGAAACCAAGGAGGAAACATGATGATGATAGGCCACCCTCCTTGTTATAAACCAAACGAAGAAAACTTACAAGGTAAAACCATATTCTATAGACAACCAAAACAGCAAAACATACACCATATATATGTCTATCACATAAAAATATGCAGCATCCAAAATTTAATTACCAACCCACGCATCGCATATAGGAACTGAAATAATGCATAACAAAATGACTTTGATACCAATTGTTGGATTGTAAAACAATAACATACAAGATTTGGCTGAATGGTAGATTTCAAAAAAATTTCTGAAACCAAAATACAGTGGAAGCATAAAAAACAAATCAACATGGTTTCATCTATAGATGATGCGGTATAAGGAAAATAACTATCATAAGAACAAGATGAAAATTATACTAACTCCTTGCTATAGCTTTAACTCCTCGCTTTTGTATCCTCTCCTTGTTAATATATCTTCTCCTTATTATTGTATCCTCAACACATCCAATCTACCACTTGTTTTCCTTAGACAACTTGGTTAACAAGATCCTTTAATAGATTTACCTTTTATTATCAACTAGTTTAAAAAACCAAAATGGGATAATCTCATTACAAGTTTCGGTTAGGTCATGAAAGATTGGAGAGAGTGAGTCAAAAAATGCAACACCTTGATCTTCTCTTTCTTTAAAAATAAAGAAGAAGCTAATAAATGAGACATTCTCATTTGTTTTAATATGGATAGATGAAAAGATAAAAGGAAGCAAAATGGAACCTCTCAACTTTGGTTAAGATGAGAGAAGAAAGTGATGTGCATCCAATGCATCACTTCATTCTTTAATAAAAAGTAAAGAAGCCAATAAATAAGACACTCTCATTTGTTTAAGATGGATATATGAAAAGAATAATAACCTAAGATTAACGAAATGACCTACTTTATTCTTTAAAAACATACGTGATTCTAGATTCATTTAATAGTGCCACTATCGATAGTCAACTACAATCATGATATAAAACTCATCATTCCCTTGAAATAATTTCCTTTACTTACATAGAGATAAATCACAAAACTACCATCTTAACCATAACCAAGTGAGCAACTTGATTATTTAATAGTGAATTAATTAATTTAGACTCTAATAATATACATGTTTCCTCTAATCTCCATATATAAGTTTATTACATACAAAAGAATCTTGGTACCTTATGACTAGTTATATTATGCTCGTACAAATAAAACCAAATTCTTTTGTTTTATTAATAATAAATATTTTCATTACAAAAATGTTACTGGAAGAAGATTAAGTTATATGTAAATACACTTAATTTCTAGAGAACTATATTTACATAATTCCAACATTTGGATCTTTGAAGAGAGAGTTATGATTAAAAGAAGACAACTTGTTCATAAAGAAACATTAGGAAGAAAAGGATGTAAACATTGCACATAAGGTTAGGTTAGCTTAATGATTGAGTAGACATTGAGCTAAATTAGTAAGTGAATTATTGACCTATTAACATATATTTGAATAACATTTATGATGATTGATTAGGGTTCAATTTAGTTATTGTGTTGGTATTAAATGTGTGTTGGAAATTTAATGAATGGATTGGTTATGTTTTGTTTTGATTTTGATGCTTGAAATACCATAATTTGTGAACTACACAAGGAATGATTTGAATTCTAATTAGTGATGAATTGAAGAGGAATTGAAACATCTTTAAGGTATAATTGATTAACTATCTTGAAGGTGTCAAAATTTGAAAGAAAAGTAGAAGGAAAGTGAAGGTGAACTTTCGGTTCACCCATCCCACAATCGTGGGAATTGTATTGATTCCTTCCCATTATCGTGGAAATGCTTGGCAGAGAGAAAAAATTGTGTTTTGTGTTCTTGTTGAATAGGATAAAACACTGTACATTGGTGTAATATGACTTGAATGGGCTTAAAATGAACTTAGTTTGATGTTGAATCAATTGGCTAATGGTTTGATGAGTTTAGGTTCTTAAATGATATTATAAATTAAGGATTGGATTGTTTGATATCAATGTACCTAAAGCTGGAATTTATAAGTTATTAAAGAAGCGAAGGTGTTCTTATGAATGTAAATGTGATTCAAAGGACATAAACAATGTGAATAAGTATAAATGAATGAGAATTGGGAAAATTATGTGAATATAAAGCATTAATAAAGGATTGATGAATGTATGATTGATGAATTGAGGATAATCAAACTTATATAAGGCATAACCTAATTGCAAACAAGTTACAGATAAGCTATAATGAATGAATGATTAAGATTTGTGATTAAGGACATATACCCAGGAAAATCAATTGAACATGCATCGAACATGAGGTACATGCATATGCATAGTTGAATAATTATATGATTTATCAACTTAGTAATGTGTGGATTATATGTGTATTGTATGATTTAGAACCACAAATTGACCAACAGTATCCAAACATTATCGGATCGTCAAGGTAATATCTATTCTATAGCAAATAATGAGTTGGCCTAGATGTGTAATCTCAATTACATATGTGTTTTTGTTTGAATTATGTGAGTTAACCTAGATGCTATCTCATTATGTTTGAATTATTTTTATTAACTTTCAGATATTAAATTGTTACTGATATGATTATGAAAGGTCAGTTCATCAATTGTCCAAGGAGTTAAATATTCGGGACTGTATAGGAAGTGTTTACTGATTGTATATGAATGTGGGAAAATTATGTACTCGTCTGAATGTTAAATGTCAGACTCTGATCCGATGATTGTGATAAATGACTATGCACATCAAATGAAAGTTATTGATAGCATTTTATGTGAAATGATGCATTCCATCATATGAATATGCATGATTAGATAAAGGAGAAGTGACCGGAGTGATCAAAGTGAAAAAGTGCTTAAAGCTTAGGAAATGTGCACAAGAGCCCCAAGCTCAACTGATAATGAGCCTGGTATCTGTAACAGATACAGGACAGTAATAAAATGAGCCCAGTATCTGGAACATATATGGGACAGTTATGAAATGAGCTTGCTATCCACATTGGGTACATGATAGTTAAATAGGCGCTCGATCACAACTAAAATAAAATTGAAAATGGAATCTCATGTGCATTGCATATATGTATCTTTACATGTTTCATGTGAATAATTGCAAAGAATGACTGAATTGAGTTGATATAATGATATGTTATGTTGGTGTAAATATAGATGATATGAATGATTGAATTATTCTAAAATAATTATATGAAATGCTAATGCTCATAATAGACTTGTTGGAATATGATGTATATTATGATTAGGTTCTAAATTTTGAATGGTGTGATATATGAAATTTGATTCTGAATGATGTGAGATACTAATTAAACTTTGTTATATACTTGTGATATTATGTCTCTTTTGAGTGAGCACATCAATGATGGTTCACTCACTGAGTTTGCAAACTCATAAATTGCAACGCTGTTTTCCAAGTTCAGGAGATATATAACTAGTCTAGTTGAAGTAACTTTTGCATTTTGGACATAGGTCAGTGTCGGGATCAGTTGTACTAGCAAATGTCTTAATTATATTGTATCAAAAATTGTATCTTTCAACTGTTGTAAATTATATATGTGAACTTTAGAAATGTAATGACATTTGAGACTGTATATGTTTGTGAATAAAAATGGAACAACATGATTATCGAAATGTTTTATATTACCAGCAATGGATTAATATGTAAAATAAATTGATGTAACCATCTTAAAGTGTTATTTTCATAGAGTATGTTCCCTAATATCCTTCAGTATGTCGGGTATATGCTCTATGGGAGCGGTATGTTACACCATCTATAATGAAAGTTCATATGAAGATAGAAGAATGATATCTCACTAGGAGATGGCTAGAATTAATTTTTTTTTTGTGCTAGCAAAGACAAGAACTTTTATGAGAGTTAGAGAGAAGAAGAGTGTGTGTGCAAGAAAGAACCTTTCTTTCACTTTTGTCTTACATAATATACATGAAAATGATGGTCATTTTCTACCCTCTTTGGCCTCCCACAACCCCCATCGTTAAGGGGAAGTTATGGGAAGTTAATGGCCATAAATAGTATGCATTAATGGAATTTATGGGAAGCTATTGACCATGAATAGCATGCTTTCATGGAAGTTTTGGGAAGTTAGTGACTAAATTGGCAGCCAACAATACTTATTTCTAATCGATTCCATGCAACACTTTCTACCACGATCACATCAAGATGCAATCCTAAAAAGCTTTCATATCTTGAATCAAAATTCAAGACCATTTTACTCATTTTTCAGGTCTCCCATCTGTGTGACTCATTAGGTTCCCGGTTATATCGGCGGCTACTTGAATTAACACTCAATTCAAATAAGTTAAGAGTGATATTGTAACACACCACTACCATAGTGCATATGCCCAAACATCCATAGATTATCTAAGAATATACCCTATGGAAATGACATGTTAGAGCAAGCACGTTCACTTATTAAGGTATCATACATAACACAATTTTTTAAGAAGATCAAAACTTCCCATTTTATTTATAATCATGATTATACGTTGTAGTATTACAGTACATAATCCATATATATACATTACCAACAACATCTAGGAGTTTACTACTCTTTACAAGATGTTCTATATGAAGTGGGATGTTAAACCAAAATATTTTATCTAGACTTTTAGTGTTAGTTGACTGACCTTTAAGTCATTCTTGCTCCAAAACATAAATACTAGGTTTCTACTTGATTTTCTTAGGAGTTAGAACTCCTTTGAACCTGAAAAGCAACATAACAATTTTGATGAGTTTGCGAATTCAGTGAGTGAACCATCTTTAATATGCTCACTCATATCAGCACTCAATAACACATATATAGTCCAATTTACCAAATAAGTCATATAAATGAATAATTCACATCACATCACATACTTCATTGATTTCAACAGCTCAATGTTTCATCGCAGCTCAATGGGCATGTTAATTAGATTAGTCAATATGGTATATCCATTCAATCATTTAATAAATAAGGATGCATATGCAAATGCACATGTGATCCCACTTCATTTTTACTTTTTTGTGACTAAGCACCTATTTAACTATCCAATATTTATTGCAAATACCAGGCTCATTTTATATATTGTCTCGTACCTATTATAGATAATGGGCTCATTGATAAGTGAGCCTACGACTTATCAATGAGCCCACGACTCTTTGTGCACATTTGAGAGCTTTAAGCTCTTTTTGAGTTGGGTCACTCTAGTTATAACTCCTTTATCTATTCAGGCATTTCAATTTAATGAGATGCAACAATTCACATATGATGAGTTCATTATTTCACATTTGATATATTCTAGTCATATGTCACATTCTTTGAATCTAAGTCCAGTATTCAACATTCAGTTGAGAACATATATTTCCATATTCACTTACATTTAAAAAGCACTTCCAATACATTTTTGAATATTAATCTCCTTGGACAATTAATGGCCCGGAGTTATCACAATCAAATGAGTAGTAGCTTAATAAATGAATTTCAAATAAAGCAACTAGATTATGGTGATAGAACATCTAGGTTGACTCATAGTATGCTCCAGAATAATGATCCGGCAATGTTTGGATGCGATCAGTCAATTTATGCTTCTATATCATGCAATACACATAGATGTATACATTACTAACTTGTTTAATCAAATGGATACTCAATCATGTGGATGTAGATATGTCATGTTTGATGCATGCTTAACTGACTATCCCGAGTATGTAATCTTATTCACAAATCTTGCTCATTCATTTATCATATCTTGTACATAACTTTTTGATGATTAGATTAATAACTTAAGAAATCTTGATTACTATAAATTCATTCAATCATACATTTATCCATCCCTTCCTAACATTCCATACTCATACAACTTCCCAATTCTCATTTAATCATACCTAATACATGACTTTTATCCTTTACATCACATTTGCGTTTGCAAGAACACCTTCATTTCTTTAACAACTTGTACTTCCCAAATTTATATACATTGATATTAACAATCCATTCCTTAATTCTAACATTAGTTATCAGCTTAAATTTATCAAACCCTTAATCAATCAATCAAACAACCATCTAAGTTCATTTCAAACCTTAATCAAATCCAAATACACCAAAGTAATGTACTTATCCTTAATCGATTCAATAATCACACAAAATAGAGTTTTTCACTTTCTAATCATTTCTCACGATCATGGGTACCTTTCCACAATCGTGGAAAGACAAAATAAAAACTTTTCTTCTTCAAGGCATTTCCCACAATCGTGGGAAGGAGCTCATGCTTCCACGATCTTGGAATTGGTGAACAGACTGTTCACCATCCCCTTCCTTCAATCTTTTCCCAAATTTTAACACCATCTTATTAACCCAATGATCATGCCTCAATTATACCTAAACTATACTTTATTTCCTCATCAATTTCATAATGAATTCTAACTCAAAATTATTCAATTAATAACTCATAAATCATAGTTTTCATGTATAATAATCAAATCAGAATTATCATTCAACTTCATACATATAACCCTAACTTATCAATTTCTGGAACACTCCTAATATACCCTTTTTTTGGATAGTTACATCATTCAATTACACTTCAAATCTGAACCTAACTATCCACATAATCCATTATTTTCAAGCATTAAAAACAAAATAGAAACCATACATTCATTTATCAAATTCCAATACAACTTTACCATCAACCCTATATATCAATCATCTTAATTTAATTGTTGGACCCCGTTTTTAGAGCCCAACATTCAGAGTCATAAAATGTGAATGTATTATCTTATAGGGTTATTTCAGTGAACCCTCATTAGCCATCATCCCATAAGGGTGGCATGTCCCAATAGTCAAACACCAAAGTCACAAATTGACTTCTTCAGAACAATTGTAGCTCTATGTCTCTGTTTCATTTTGCAACAAGAACCATCTCATTCAAAACTCTATAGATTAATATAAGCTTTAAAATCCAAAGTATGTTCATAACCCAGTCATGTTCACACAACTGATCCCTCAATTTCTTTCCATCAATATTTTTCAAATCAAGACCAAAGGCTATAAATTTTTATGGAGAGATAGAAAAATGTGTTAGGAATCTATTAGTTCAAGAATCACTTCATTTAGTGGTCAGATGATGAAGCTATGGCCAAAAGAATCAAACATGCACTTGTCCCTAATCATATTGGACCTATTTTAGGACAATTGGCATAACTTCTATTAGAGATGTCAGATTAAGGTCATCTTAGGATGGTTTTGAATAGGAATTCTAAATCTACAACTTTTGCGAAGTTTTTTAAAAGATATTTTTCCATCTAAAGGGTCAAAATCTCGAATTTCCAAAGGTGTAGATAAATAAGACGAAGGGTTCAGTCTAAGATGAATCAAACAAAGGGATTCAATCTAAGATGAATAAGACGAAGAGGTTCAATCTAAGATGAATCAGATGAAGGGATTTCTACAGGGTCTTACTCACATCACCAAAAGTTATAAATCACTAACTACACTCTCCAAAGCATCTCCAATGGTTCCTACATCCATTCTAACATCCCTTTCACGCATAATCTTTCCAAATTCAACTACCAGTATTATTTCGTCAAACTCTCTAATCTCTACTCATTTCACTCATCACTTACAACTAACTCTCATCATTCACAAAAATCTTATCTTTCTTTTCCATAACATCTCACTTATATGTATAACAATAATTCATGTTCAAAATTCATCATCTCAAGTTGATAACTTCAAGTATACCTAATTTAAACTCAACATCATCTATACATAATTCATATTTCATTAACATCGTAATATAAGTGTTTACAAAGATTTAATGACATCTCATGCCACAGTACATCATTTAGTAGTACCCCTAGAATATACAAGATACTTGAATGATAATTGCTCAAAATGCAACTACAGCCTTGTTTTACATAAATTACTCCAAAAGAAAAGAAAATATGTAAATTCGGAGTGATGCCTTGACTCACTTTCACTCGATCTCTTGCTTATCACCTGAATTAGGGAAGGAGAGTGGGGGTGAGCTTAAAAGCTCGTGGGTAACAAGTTTATAATGAAGAAATAAGCAAAACCTTGAAAATATTCATTTGTTTGAGAAAATTCATATTGAATTTATAAAGCACTTGTTTGTCAAATTCTCATCATATAATCCAATTTACAAACAACACAATTTATGCATTCATCAACTTATTCACAAAATCATAAACATATAAGCATATCAAATGGTTTGGGTAATCCAAAACAAAATGTACTACACATTTTCACATAATGTTCCTGTGTAACCATGAACATAACATACTATCGCAATGCCACACGATGGTCTTGTGTAGCTGTGAACTTATAGGAGTCCATGAAGGAGCTCCATGCCATTAGCAAGCAGATAGGAGAAACATTTTTGTCAAAGGGCACTTGACTTAACTTAGGGGACTACCACAAACCCACATAACATTTATTTCATGACTTGAAAACAGATTGCCCAAAATGACACTTTTTCGAAAACATGATTTTCTTAACATATTTCCGCAAAGGCATATTTTAGAAACACAATTGTGTATGAACATGAAGTATGTCACATGCATTTCCATCAACAAAATTCATATACCAAACATATGACAATTTCTCAAGTCATTCAAAAGCAATAATTCAACAAATATTAAGCAATTTGAAATCATTTTATTTTCTTGCTTTAAAAAAAGCATTCATAGCAATACTCAATTATAAACATGATATCCACCTTGAATTCCTTGCTTAAGGACTTGCTTAAAATGACCTCTCCCCTTGGTCCTCTTGTCTTCCTTGATTTTCCTTTAATAATAGCCAAAATTTTCCATTTAATAGGAATCCAATTGAAAATCCCAAAATGAAAAATCACGAAAACTGATTATAGAATACTTAAACCCATGCATTTTCTAAACTCTACGAACTAAAGCCCTTCCAAAAATCCAAAAGATTCAAAATGATCTTACCTTGATTCTTCACCAAATGAAGGGTTTCTTGGTTCTAATGAAAGCTCTTCTCTTCCTCTATCTTTTTCTCTTCTTGAACCACCTTAAAATCTCTCTTAAAGGCTAAGAAAAATTGAAACCTAGCTTATTTTCTCTCTTCTCCACCGAAACTCTCTTCTCCTCTCTTTGTTTTCGTATTTCTCTTTTTTCTCTCCCTCAAATCACGTTTTTCCCTTCTTAAAATAACAAGACAACATTTCTTCTTCCCTTTCTACCCTTAATAAGCGTGCAAAGTCCATTTTGCCCTTCCTTATAAGCCTTATGTCTTTTATGCTTAAGTGTCTTGCCAAAAATACCATTGAACATTCTTATAACCTAAACACATTAATTACATTAACCCATGCAATAAATCCTACTAACTTTGACATAATTAAATAATTCAAAAATTATTAATCTATGAAAACCTAAAAAATTATTTAAATCATGCTTAATAATAATAAAAAATTCGAGGGCCAACATTCATCATCATGAATGTTTCTATTTTAATATGCCATAGAGATCAAAAATCACTTACTTGATTGGCCCTAATTTCACCTCAATCTTCAAGTTAACATAATCTCCCAACAAGCAAGGATACTTTAAGAACAAGATGGAAATAGAAAGGGGTTTCAATCCCAAAATGAAGGCTGCAAAAATTTTGGAGAAAAGTGTAAAAATTTGGGAAAAACTTAAAGTGTAAGGGTTATAGGGATGGGTCTGAGGCAAGAAGAAGAAGAGAGAAGAAGAAAACATATGGCCAAAACAAGATGGAAACAATGATCTTTCAAGAGTAAAATTGTGGGTTAGGTGTAGTTTAGACAATTGTCCAAACACTTGTCAAACAAAGACCCATACTATACGTCTCCTTTTATAAGCTACCAATAGTCACTCCATAATTAGTACATTTATCTCATAATCACTAGGCCATTTGTCACCTAATTAAGCCCCATTTGTCAGTCATTTAATCAAGCCATGTGTCACTATTTCATAGGTCTAGTCAACATAAATTTCTATGTATCAATTTATCTTTCTATTCAACATTTTTCCTATAGTAGATACTCATATTACTTCATCATTCAGTTAAATGTAAAATAAATTTCTAATTAACTAATCTAATCCATCAACCTAAAATTCAAGAAATAAATAACACACAATCACATCATAAACATTTAAAATCTTTCATACCCTGGAATAATTCAATGGAGTGCATAAACTATTTTGCAATGTGTCTAGAGTATGATTCATGTATGCATGTGAATATGATGTATGCAAATGAAATACACTTCATATATTGTCATATAACCCCTAATTGACTGAAAAGTTATTGGTTTGACTACGAACCCTTCCATATGCAATGTTGTTATGCAATTCATCCTTTCAACATCAATACCTCATTTGATTCAGAGTATGGTCAAAGTATTAACTCCCACTAGACTGACTACGTCGCATCTAGTCCAAGTGATATTAGATCTTGTCATGAGGATCTCATTATTCTATGTATCATCGAAAACTCTCTTCATGACACGTATTTACTATAGTCAAAGACTCCCGATGTAACACCCCACTCCCTAGTGACCCGAACCCGATATCATTGGTGATATCCGAGTCCGTGCCCCTCGAGGGTGGCGTACTACGTCAGTCGGTAAAACTCGGTATACAATTTTTTTTTTCTTTTTGGACATTCATTCCACGTTAGCGCGGCAAACACAGTAGACAGTAGAAAACATTTGCAGTTATAATGATTACTATCAATATTTTACAGTAACCATGAAGTTAACAAACAAATCAGTTTACAGAGATTGCGGAATACAACATTAAGAAATACTAATGCAGACGCGAACTGATCCCGACCTCTATCCTTCACTTGCCTACAGTAGACATACTCCCGCGTCGAACGGGGTACTCTTCCAGTCCTGAAAAATAGATTGCAATTTTGGATGAGTTTGCGAACTCAATGAGAAACCATCATCGATGGTTCTCCCAATT
>JAOSBK010053092.1:0-17231 GCA_027568895.1 Erythroxylum shatona
TTAAACGGACATGGATGTCCGTTTAACGGACCTTCTCGGGTGGAAAAATACCCTTTGGCCAGCCTATGTCCGTTAAACGGACATGGATGTCCGTTTAACGGACTTTCTCGGGTCATTTGGCATCCTGAAGTCGATTCATGTCCGTTAAGCGGACATGCATGTCCGTTTAACGGACATCCATGGGAAAAATGGCGATTTTTCACAAAGTTAGAGGCCGAATCTCTTTTTTTGGTCTTCATGCGAGTTGTAGTTCTAGATGTCTTCTTTATAATGGTCTAAGAACGAACTAAATCAGACATCTATATTAAAAGTTATGGCAATCGCGCCAAAAGAGGTCCAATTTGATTTTGGGTGTGAACATAGTCTATTCTTTCGGGCATAATTTCCGCATCCGACCTCCAATTGAGGTGATACTTGGACCAATGGATTCCTAAGATATATATCTTTCCCTCCATAAAATTTTGAACCAATTGGAGTAGAATTGAGAAAGTTTGCATTAAAGTAAGAGAGGGGTCGATTAGGAGAGCATGCTTAAGGTATGAGCTCTTTTAGGTTTTTGAAGCATATCTTGAGTTATATAACTCCGTTTGAGGTGATTCTTGTTTCAAAACAAACTTGAGACTTAAAGCTACATTTAGTATGAATAAGTCAATGAATGATTTTGGTGTTTAAGTAGTGTGCGCTCACCATGATTGTGAAGTGACAGCTATGACCCTGCTAGGTGACATCATCACCATTATGGAATAACAGCAAATGACCTACGGGGCAATAAGCACAAGCCTTCAGGACTACGAAAGTTGGGCTCGGGGAACGGGGGCCAACAGTAATGTGATATTAGAGAAAGTAGAATTACAAGTAAACCACGCTCAAGTATGACAGTATTTTGTCAAGAGTTGGATTCCAGAAACGGGATCCAACAAAATTTGACCATAGTTTTTAGGCAGAATTTGTATATATGAATGCTTCAACTATACTCTTCGACATTGAGTTCAGAATCCATGATCTAACCATGTAACCTGTCCTAATCCATTTATCATATTCAACAAATCCTGGGCTAGGTTTTTGATAAGTTTCATCTATAAACCCTAATTTCATTTTAGCTCCTAGAGCAATTTTAACTGATCTACTCTAGCTCAAAAAATTATTCCCAGTCAATACTATAGTAACTAAACTCATACATGGATAGTCTGATCTTTGAAGGTAAACTTGAGTTTTTTCTATCGTACCTCTCAATCTTGGATCTAGAGTTGATCCAGTGGGTGACTCATGCAAAACACCTTCCATCGTTGCAAACTTCTCAAACCAAATTCATATTCGTGAGAAGAAATAGTAGTTTCCAAAACCCTAACTCTTGACCCCCTCAATTTAGCTACTCCCTTTACCACAGAAGCAAAATAGATCTATTGATGATGATCAACAGACAACTCCTTGCAATATCTCTCTTAAGTCGATCAAGAATGACTATCGACTACAGTTTCGTTACCCTCTCTAATACCATGAACCAATTCGTTGTAAAGAGAGAATTGAAAGAACTAACTTTATTTATTTATCTTATCTGCTTACAAAAGTCAAATTTCTTTATATACAAAACAAGTAAAATCGTCTACTTACAAAACTACAACTATTTACAAAAACAGCTACACTTTACATTAAATAAACAGTACATGTACATAAACATAATACTATCACTTACATCCTTCATGTCTTTTTATTAGTAACTCCTGCTACCATATTCTCCAACCTGCTCTCCCCTTTGTTCTTGGTACTCTCTTCTTTGGAAGCAATGTATCAACCCCAAAGCCTCCTTGTTTACATGGTTAGCCATTAAAAAAAGGTTTCACACTAAGGATCGATGGCACGAGACTTTTAACCCCTTGTGTGAGCTTTGCCATTTGCTTCCTGAAGACCATAATCACTTATTTTTCATATGCGTATACTTTACCATTTTTAGAGTCAGCTTCTCCATAAACTTGCTCCTTCGAACTACTTCTACGATTGGAATCTCACACTCAACTAGATAATTCCTGCCCCCAAACCATGCAAGAAGGATTGCTTGATTTTTAAAGCAGTTTTCACCATCGCGATTTATAATAGATGGAGGGAGTGGAATCGAAGAATTTATAGGAAGGTGCTAACTTGTCCTTATTAGCTTGCAAACTCCATCTTCAATGAGATACATAGCCTCATTATATCCAAGGATGCAACTAACAGCTTATCTCATAACATGAAAGCTCGTTGCGATTGTAATTTAATTGTAGTTTTTGTCCCACCATCGCACTAGCATTTTGTCCTTGTAATTAAGTTCTTTTGGATTCATAGCTCTCACTGTAATGTTGTGTATGGTTTACTATAGTTAAAAAAAGATTTTGTTTAAAGTAATACGAGTGAGACAAGTATCAGCTAAGTATTTAGAGAATTTAATGATGTGATTTATCACATCAATACCATTACCAATAAATTATTTTTGCAAAAAATTAAAAAGTGAAACATTTGAACTTCATCCTTTTAAGTTTATTTAATATTGTAAAATAATAATTAATCCTTTTTCTCATATGTCATTAAGAAGCAACTTTATAATCATTAAGGCTAAAAAGGCTAAATGAACCCTAACATTTACACTGGTGTCCATAATGGACCTAATGTTTCACGGTGTTCAAACGGAATCCTAACATTTGTAAAATGTTCAAAATAAACCCTAACGTTTAGGAAACGTTTAGATTGAACCTTGACCGCTGACGATGTTAGCGCATTGTCAGTTATACGCTGATGTGGCTAAAAATTTATTAACATGCTTATTTTTTAATTGTTTGGTTATAGGACCCACCAGAAGCGGACATGGACATTTTTAAATGTTGGTGATTACTTTTGTTTCCTTCATGGGTTAGTGACTTTAGTTCTTTGGGTATACCTATGTCATCATCTTCAAAATCTTTCTTAGATATTAGTGGGTTAGATCCATCAAAAACATCATACACAGATTCTTTAATAGTAAGGCTCTTCCCATTAAAAATCATATATGCGTTTCTAGTTAAGGAAAAACTAAGAAAAATCCCTTCATCCATATGGTGGCAACTGCCTCCACTAAAAAACACTTAGAAAGATCGTAATCATTAATTATGGTTCTAGCCATTTCTTGTAAGGTCCTATTTTTCCTTTCAACAACTCCACAATTTTGCTTAGGGCTTTTTGGTGACAAGAAATAGTGAAATATACCATTTTACTCATAAAAGGTTTCAAACTTTTCATTTTCAAATTCTCTACTTTAGTCAATCCTAATAAAGGCAATAGAAAGTTATTTTTCATTATACCATTTTGAAAAATTGACAAATGCCCTAAAACATTCATCTTTGTCTATTAAGAATAACATCTAAGTGAATCTACTAAAATCATCAACTATAATAAAAGCACAAGATTTACCACCTAAGTTAGCAACCCTAGTTGGTCCAAACAAATCTAAATGAAGTAATTATAAAATTCTAGTGGAAGTTATTGTCTTTTTCCTTTTAAATGAGCTTTTGGTTTGTTTTTCCATTTAGCAAGCTTCAAAAATCTTGTATTTCTCAAACTTGACCATTAGAAGCCCATTTACAAATTGTTGGAGTTGAGGTTGGACGTAATGTTGATAGTTACATGTTCAAGTCTTCTATGCCAAATCCATGCATCTTTACTAATAAAGATGAGAGACTTAATATCTTGGTTAAAGAAATCATGAAAATCAATTCTATATGTGTTTCCTTTTTTTTCTCCCAAAAATGTAGTAGTATTGTCAACTAGTCTAGATATAATGCATAATCTCCGTTCAAAGTGTTTGTCACATAATAGGCTCATAATTAACAAGTTTTGTTTCAATCTATTAATTAAGACTACATTATCAATAATTGTGATCTTTCTTACCAACTTTACCGATGTCAATTATCTTACACTTGACATTATCTCCAAAAATGATGGATCCTCTATCTTTGTGTTTAAAAGTTGAAAACTAGGATGCATCATTAGTCATATGCCTTGAGAATCCACAATCCATATACCATTTGTTCCTTTTTTTTAATAGAGAACTACAAAACAATTCAAATAATGTATTTTAGGAACCCAAATAGGCTTGGGTCCTTATTTGTTAGTCTCTTTCTTCTTTTCAACCCATTTGCTATAGTGTTTTTCATTGTCCTTTATTTTGAAAACCAAAATTTACCAATGTGTCCATATTTACCCTAAAAGTAACATACCATGTCATATGATTTGATTTTATGGTGATGGCCATTATAAATTTGATGCATGAATGCATTCTTTATATTTCTATGCCTATATGAGTCATGGAAACTTCTTTTTTATACACGTGATTTAAATGCTCTCTTTGGATAATAAAAAGTGCTAGCACATGTTTCTTTCATTGTAATGATGCTTGTATGGAGTGTGAACATATGTTATATAATCATGCTTGGTGTTATGCCTAATATGTTAAAAGTGGAATTTCATATTATGATATGTTTTTTATAGAATTTTTGCCTATTCTTTCCTTCAGAGTTTTGATTTCTTGGACTAGATTTGGATTAATACATGAAAGAATGAGGTTTGCTCTTAACGTGAACCCTAGTGGATATGTTGTATGTGTGCTTAGATGTGGGTGCTCCATATTCATTTGTCATCCTAGGCATTGCTTATTCACTATATAAATGCTTTCCTTCAATGAAAGTGATTTTGGTATTGGAAACATTCTCAAGACTATATCAAATTCTATACCATTATTAAAAGTCTTTCAAATTATCTCGACATCTCAATTGCTACCTCCAGACCTACGATCTCTAATTTCCTTTTATTATTTGAGATGATATATAAGAAAATAAGTATGAATAACAACAAGAATTTATCTTTCGCTAAAAGACATTAATTAATATCCTCAGTGATGGCAAGTATGAATATTTATTGAAGCTCTCATTACGCCCTTCCTTCAAATTTTGATTAAAGATATTGAAATAAATTTTGAGAATTTTTTTATAAATATGGGATAAAAATGATGCTATGAAAGTAAAAACTAAATAGAGTGGGGTTTGTTGGCTTAAAAATAATGGTTATTTAGGGTTCCAATCCATCATAATAAAGAATAAAATGCTTCTTTCCAAAAGGCTATGGAAGCTCTTAATAAATTCTAAATCACTTTAGTAATAATGGAACTATTTAGGGATGACAAAAGGTTCGGACCAGTTTTAAACTATATGCCTAATTTTTTTTCCAAACCTAAGCATAGGTTGAAGCCTGATCAAGACTTGGCGGTTTAGTATAAGCTTAGGCGTAATCAGAATTTAGATGGTCCAGAGTTAGATCATATTGCTTCGGCCTAAAAACCTAAACCCTTGGTGATCTATTAAATGGAACAAAGTCGAATTCTCACATCAAAGTTAAGACAATAATGAGGAGGAAGGTGATTACATAAATAAAGCATCTAGTTCGTAGTTCTCATATCAAAAAAGAGAAGAAAATGAGGAAAATTCTTGTATAAATAAAGCATTTGGACCTCTAGTTTAAATATAAATAGGATTGAGCTTTCAAGGTTTACTTAGCTTGATTAGACTTTATTCTTCTCATCCTAAATGTCTTTATTTGTTATTAAGGGAAATTTTTATTTTGTTTATTAAATAAAATAACATCATTTCATACATAGCTAGATTTTAGATGTTATGCCAAATTGGGCCATAGAGTCTAAATTTGAGCTTGAACTTAGTTTGAAATTTAAATGTATTTAAATTTTAAACTCAAATTTTGATCAAATTAGGCTGTGTATATTAAATTTAGGTTAGAAAGATCAAGTTGGTTCTTTCATATCATCATTAGATACATCTATATCTTTTAAGAGCTAAACATTTTTTGATGGCTAAAGATAATGCTCAAAATTTTTGGATATTGGAGAAAATTCCCAAGTTGAGAGAGAGTATAACATTTGAGCTAAATGTGACAATAGAAAATGGAAAAAAACCCTAGCTATGGTATGACAATTGACATGTTTTAGGACGCCCACATAACTTCCTAGACATTAGATCCACCATGAATGGGATTATGATCATTCAAAAGTTTCAGTGATCATAAAAGATAATAATTAGAGCTAGCCATCTTTACATCCCATAGCCTTCACTTTAGTGATCCCTTTTATGATGAACCTAGAATTTAAGGGCTTTAAGGAGGAATTCTCCCAAATTATGCTTGACTTCTAATCAATGATATAAATGGGCTTTAGAAAACTTAAAGAGCAAACTTTTACGTTACCAAATGCTAAAGGCTAAAGAGTGTTAGCCTAAAACTTAAGTTAAAGGATAATTTTATCTAAGTAAAGGATGATTACAAAGTGCAAGGAAAGCTGAAACAATTATAGGATATTTTGTTTAAGTTATGTATGTTTTCATAGTCTAATTGTCCCGTTTCTTTTTGTGATGTTATTTTGTTTATAAAATCCTTTCAAATTCAACTACACCAAACAATTATCACGTAACAGCCTAACCTCCATCCCACTTCTAATTATGGTCACATTCTAACTAACTGCCTTCTAAGCATTGTTATTTTTAAAGTGCACATCAATCATGTATCAATTGCTTGGACTTCCTAAATCTTGGAATTCTAAATTGGTTCCTAAGTCTAAGATTTCCTAAATAATCTAGTTGACTTCTAAAAATATTAACAACTAGGAATTTTCATCTTTAGGCTAAATAGGGTATATTTTAATTTAAATAGGCTAAATTTCACTCAAGTTATCAACAATTTCTCCCAATATATGTTTAGTTGAACAAACCAAATATATTGTATTGAAGATCTTCTAGTCTCCACAAAAATGCGTTTAAGGTTATTGATTGAATTCTCAGATATGGAAATGGTTTTGGGAAGTTCAAAAACCAAAAAGAATCTAATTTGAAGAAGAAGCCTAAAATCATCTTTAAGATAACCTTTATATAGCCTTTATCCAAAAGGAGTCCTTGATTGAAAAGGAACGTTAGGAACAATAGTTATATCAAGACTCTTTTATTTTTAAAGCTCTTAACTAACCACCCATTTCAAAAGCCAAAAGTTTTGTTCCATTTGAATTTCAAATTCCTGTTACTCCTCTAGGTTTTGCTCATTTTGTTATAAATTCTCTGTATTCTTAACCATTCTCTACTGTGAACTCTGAACAAACTCCATCTCCTCTCCTTAGGCTTTCTTCCTTTTCTTCCTTACAAATTCCTCTAAAACCCACTAAATTTTCCTTTCCCCATCTTTCACTGACTCCTCTAAGTTGAATGTTGCAGATGTAAGCCTCAATTTCTCTTTATCATTTGTCTAAATATTTGACCAGTTTTTCTCAAAATTATTTTCCATACAAGCTATAAAACTACAAATAATTTCCATTCATGTTAAGTCGCTCCTAGCTTTTATCAAGTTAAAGTAAAGATATTTTAAACCCTAAGCCCTTTTCCATGATTTCTTTAAATTATACCATCTAAACCTTCTTTATATAGTATTCAGGGAGAATTCCATATTTTAATCATGAACACAAGGTTATCTTTGATTATTGGAGACCCCCACTTGTTAGATATGATCTCTGTCTTTCCTATACCAAAGAAAGGTAAATAAATCAAACTTCCCACTAGAATTTCCCTTATTACAAGCCCTAAAATCCTTTCAACCATAGCCAATGATTGGAGACCAATGGATAAAATAGATAGACAAGCAATACCTCTCTTACCATTCTACTTAGAAGAGACAAAGACTTCTTTAGCCAATAGCTTTATCTAGGAATGCACTATAATAGCAACCTAAGTTGATATCTAATGTTATGAAATTCTACAGTCCTTCCTATAATTATTTTATTTTCCCTTTTAGACATACTTTTATCTCACTTAAAGATGTTTTCTTTTTTATTGGTTTACCTATTATTGGTGAGATTTTTTTTGTTTAGTTAAGGAGACTTTTGATTTAGACCTTAGTGCTTTTTAATATTCTTCTTACTTTAGCTTAATCAACAGTTATTCTTCTTTCAAGAATCCTATCTCTAAAAAAGAACATACTAAGTTTATTGAGGTTTTGTTGAATCGGTTTGTCTTTTGCCTAGTAAATAGTAAACTAATTCTAGAATTCCTCCCTTTCTTTAAAGTAGTAGCCTTAGATAGTTTTTCTTTCTTTAGAATATGTATTTTATTTATAGGAATCTAGGAAGGTGTTTGTCGAATCTCCGTCTTCAAAGGCTCAATTTAAGTGTATATTTTTTCTAACTTTAGAAACTCACTCATTTTCCATAACTTAGGGATAAAGAAGATCTTCCTTTTAGAAACCTCATAATCCCATACTTCTTTAGCTTCCGTGTTTTAACAAGCTATTGTACTAATTCCACCAAAGATATTATCAACACTCTATTAAATTTAAAGTCCAAGTCAATAAACTTACTTAACCCTTTTAAAAATCCCTCTAAAAGGCCTTATTAGCTCAAGATTTTTAAGCCTTCCAATTCCTTTTACTTGACTACTTATTAAAAACTCTTCTTATTGTACACTAATATAAGAGTCTTTGTAGTAGGTATCCCTTTTATTATGGCCTTAGGCTTCGTATGCCTTATCTTTGAAGTCAATTCCTTGTTTTTCCTAGGAATTCCCCTTATAATCCAACTTCTAGACTACTTAATGAGAGTCCCCTTTAAAGATATATTTATTAATCTTTTTAAACTTTATCATACCTTGAAGTGTAAGATTTCTGTGAAAAATGTTGTCGATGTATAAGCCTATGATATTTGGTGGTAAAAGAGCAACTAACAATAGGTTCCTCACTTAGATTTTGCAATCCTAAAAGGTACTTCTTCTTACCTTGGTTTTCTAGAAATCCTTTCATTTTAATATCTATAACTAACTTCTGCTACTTCAGATTTCAAAATTTTAAGTGCTAAAGTTAAAGAAGAGGAAAAGACCACTTCCCAAAAAGAAGTAGAAGTGGCTATAAGCCTTGCCATTAAGGAAGAAGTCTCTATTTTCTTTAATCATCAAGAAAGCAAAGATGCCAATTCTAAATAAATTTACTAAAACATCAACATGATATTCCACCAAGCTAACTAAAGAAGTTGAACTTATTACACCTTTAATAAAGAACCTATCCCTAAAGACTAGATTTTTTCCACTCTCGAGAAGTTTGTAGAAGACATCAGTAATGGTACCTCACTCATCCCTAGCTTCTTTTAATTTTATTTTTGATACATATTCATACCTTCAATTTTCTTCCATAAATGATCAAAATTTAGACCTACCACCACCTACCTTTTCTCATGAACCAGAATTTGTGAAGATTAGAAGTTCCTCAAAACTAAAAAATGTAGAGATTCCCTCTGCGCTTCCATAAATTCTCCACACTTTTTAGCAAAATTTTTTATATCATATAAGCAATAGATATTTAGACAACAGCAACAATTTTTGGGGAAGTCTTTGATCTAAGCTTCCTAGAGATCTTGCTTTACACTCCTTCCAATATTACGCAATTAATTAATTATGAAAATTTGACAAGAGTTAAGAAGTCCCTAAAGCTTACAATGCAACAAGAACTTTAATTCTTAACTGAAATTCAATGTAGCTCTTTAAGTAAGATGTCCTATATTGGTTTTATGGCTTAATTGCCTATCATTGGAGGACTTATGAGCAAAGCAAAAAAAATATTCTTCTCCTTTGAGAAATCATACGATGACCAAGTTTTATAATCTAAGAAACTAAGCTTTTTTAAAAATTGTTAAAAAGGTTATGAAGTAGAGGAAACCAAAAGTATAAACCTCCTAGCATAGATTCAAGAGCTAAAGAAACAATTCAAATCCGTAAAGGATTAAGTTCTAAGCATAAAAAAGCCATCAAGCTTATTTGGCAAAAGCAAAAGACTCTAAAGTAGGATGGCAAGAAACTTAACTAGGAATTCAAAAAAGATAGGCAAATGGCTAAAACGCTTTTAAATCACTAATGCTATGAAAGGAAGATGTTACCCTTTGGAAATAATAAGTATAGCAAGCTAAAGAAAATCAAGTTTCTTACATTAAACCATAGAGAGAGATCCAATCTTTCAATATGGATCAACTTTGAATTCTCTACAACCTTTATGAACATTTTATTAACCATAGGTTAGCCTATTTAGTTTCAAATTTTAAATCATTACTGCTTGAAAAATTATTTTGGTTTTTGATGATTTGTTAAGAGAATTTTATTTTTTTCTCTTTGAAACTTGATCTCTCTTACAAAGTAGGCACATAGAGTTTCAAATATTTCCTATTAATAAAACATTTTTGAGGTCCTCTTTATTATATAATTACCATTCTTAGTGTCAACTTTAGTATTAAATAATTGCTATTAATACTTTAGTATTAATAATCTGCTACAACATATGAAATTCAAGATGACAACTCACAAGTGATATCCATGAAAAAATGTTAAACAAGTTTGCTTGAAAAGATATGATGCTTTTGTTTATACAAGTATGTTTCACATATTAATAATTTAAAAAAAACGCAGAAAGTATTTCTTTAAATTCAACAACCATAGGCTATAAGTCTAATTTATCTACCATGAGTAATAGGGATTGAAAGATCTTTTTATGCATTCCTTGAGTTTCTATTTCCAAATAAATATATTAGTATTTTAATAATATTATAATTTACAATTTTTCCCACAATAATACGCCAAACAATAAAATATAATGAGTTATATAAATTCAGCCCATTAACAATTCAAAATCAATTTGTATTATTAAATAATATAAGCGAAATTGGCAATAAATATAGTGATTATCATGAAATAATTTGTTAAGCAAAGTGAGGCCAATGCATTAAACAAATTTTATTAGTAAGATTAAAATCAATCAAATTATAAGTTCCAAATTAATTACTCAATTGTTTAAAATAAGCAATACAAAAATATAGATTAGATCAAATCAGTTTGCAAAATCATATAAACCAACAAACAATATATTAATTTTGAGTAAGCAAAATACAATGCCAAACATAATCTTATAATAAGATTTACTTCCTTTTTACTAGTGTCAAAATTCTACTTAAATAATAAATAGTTTGCTCATGACTTGCCTCATTATTTTTGGAAAATAAGCACCTAATAGATTCATTTACACCTGATTTGTATAACTTCAAGGGTATTCCTTTTTTAGGTGGCATCAAAACTAGATGCGTTGTCAAGTGTTCTTTGATCTTATCAAATGCCACTTGATGCCTTTCTTTCCAAAAAAATTCCTTGAAAATTGTCAACTTTAAGAGAACTAAGAATTCTTTCATTTTATTGGCCAAATTAACAATAAATCTTCCAACAAAATTTTCTTAGCCTAAAAACCTTTAAAGTTCCACTTATTTTGAGGTGTATTTTCTTCAAGAATTGCCTTTTCTTTATTTTTGTCTAATGTAATCCCCCTTTAATAAACCAAGAAACCTTTTTTAAAAAATCTTCTTTTACTTCAAAAGCATACTTTAAAGGATTTTATTTTAACCTATATATTCTAATCATTTAAAAAGCTTCCTTTAAATTCTAAATTCGGTTCATACTCCTTTTGGACTTAACAACAATATCATCTATATAAACTCCTTAAGTGCAACCTAATAAATCATGAAAGATAGCATTCATAGTCCTTTAATAGGTGGCTTCAACATTCTTAAACCAAAAGCCATTAAAATCCATTAAAATATTCCTATTGATCTAGGATATTTGAAGGTCGTTTTAAAGGTATCATCCTAAGTTATAAACATGTGATTATAATTAGAAAATAAATCCATAAAAGAAAACAAGGAGTGTTTAGTCATTACATCAATTAAAGAATTAAAAACTGGCATTATATACACATATTTGGGAGTGGCAACATTCAAATCCCTAAAGTAAATACAAACTCTTAGCTTTCCATTTTTCTTTACTAAATGTACAATATTGGCTAACCATTGACTATTTTTGGCCAGTCTAATAAAACCAACCTTTCCACATCTTCTTAATCTCTGCTTTGATTTTTAACTTGAATTCTTTGGACCAATGTCTATGTGGCTGATGATAAGGATGAAGGTTGTGTTCTACTAACTTGCTACTTAGTCCTAATTATAATGCCATACAAAAATGATCTTTATATTCCTTTAGAAGTTTGACTAATTCCATTCTATTCAACTAATTCCATTCTTATTTTTGGATTAAGATTTTTACTAACAATCACACTAAGATCTCATAAACTACTTAAATTAATTTCTAGGTGTGGTTCTTAATTATGAATTCCAAGTTCATCAATTGTTACAAGGGCATATTAACTAACCTTCATTCTCTATTAAGAATTCTTCCTCTTCAAAAACTATATTAGCATTCTCACACTCTTTTAGTTTTTTGGATTTCTTTATAATAGGTTGTATTTGGAACTTAATTTATGTAGTCACAACCATCGTAACTTCTTTCTATAAAATTCAATTAATTATGTTCCTCTATAATAGGAACCTTCATCATCCCATTAATAAGCACAATGGTGGTTATCTTCACCAATATTTCTGTTTCAGACCTTAACTTTTCTTTACCTTTATTTTTTCAACATTCTCTATGAGATAAGTTTATAATCTAAACTGGCCTCACTTGTTCATCATAGAATTTTTCCTCTATTTTATCCACTTTAGAATGGAAAGTTCATAATCAACCTAAAATTTTTTCCACCTCATCACCTTTCCACAAAAGAAAGCTGATAAAGAGATTAAAGAATACAATAATTAGAATGGATCCACTCTTTCCCTAACAAAACTTGATAACTTGCATGTGTGTCTACAATAGAGAAAGCTACCAATGAAGACTTCCCCCTACATAATAGTTATAGGAGGAATTCTTCATGCTTTTGTAGTCTCCTCAGTAAATATAGCAGCAGACACCTATGTTTAGATCAAATATGCATCACTTTACCCAAAATTTTCATCATTTGGTTGGCATAATATTTATGGTGTACCCATATCAATCAAAACTCGTGAAGTTAGCATGCTATTAATTTGGGCTTTAATGTACAAAGGCCTTATATGTTAAGCCATGTTATCAATTGGTTTCTCTATAACTACCTTCTTTAGAAATCCTAGACCTATCACCATCATAGTTGCTTTGCACTATCTTTTCTCAAGTATGACTTCTACTTTCTTTCCAGAATTTTTGATAAAATAAGAGGAAGCTTGATAGAACAAACAACACATGGTAATTATATAGGAATTTCTTCTACTATGAATACTTCACTAGGACCTTTATCTTATCCCTTCAATCTAGAAGATTTCATAAGGAATCTAAGATTGCGCCTTTCACTTTTTTTGATATACTCTTCATGACTAACTTCTACATGTTCTTTCTTGTACAATAGATCTTAAGTATCCTGAAAAGGAATAGGTCTTGTTATAGGTATCTTCCTTAGGATGAGCTTCTCAAAAGATAATGGCTTACTTCCACCGAACTTGGCATTAGCTCTCTATTTTTAAATTCTTCTATTTTGAGTTATGGTTAATGAAATTACATTCTTAAAATGCCTCACTCTTATGTCATTGATAAAATGGTGGTATTAGAGGCGATGCTACAAGTCAAGGTAGTATGTACTAAAAGCTAATAATTAGAGCATTAGAACTTTTCTTAAAGATTTGGGTGAATTATTTTATCTTGCAAACTATACCTTCTGCTAGATTTTAGGAATCAATTTATTCTCATTCTTAGACATTCAAGTTATAATTAGTACCATAAATATCAATACTTAAGTTTGAGACTGATGCTAAATAATCACCTATGATCTTCATTTTCCTTTTGACATCCAACAAAAGCTATAAATCAAACTCAGTTGCATTAACAATTACAACTAATGGAAACAGAACTCCATCCACCAACATTGTATGATCAGCTTTAGTAAATAGTAAAATTTGCAAAGTTCAATATCGAGGATCCTCTGAGCCATCTTTATATACTTGATCTTTAATAGTGCAATTCCAGATCAACTCCTCATTCTCCTAAACCAAGTGATAAGCATGTCTACATTGTCACAACATTTTTAGTAGCTCTAGACAATTTGGTTATACTAACATCAGGTTCAGTCTAAAAAAATTGAGTATGAAGTAGTGTTTGCATTTTTTCCCATAAAAGGATAGAATTTATATGCAACAAAGCATACCATAAAAAACTCACCTTCCAAATAATTTGGAAATAACTTATGCCTAAAAATTTTGTAATTAGACAATTCACTACACTAAATAGTGAACCTAACAATATGTTCAATAGTTGACTGGCCATCTTCACTAGAACATAAAGAAAACTAAGGAATTTTGTAATGATGAGGATAAGGATTCTCATGGTTAATTTGTTTTAGATAAGTCTTATGAAATTTTAGGCAGCCAATCTATCTAATGTTAGGCCCATACAGTTCTTGAAAAGCTTCTTTAGTAGCTTACATATCAACTTGAAACCTTACAAATAGAGGAGAAAAAATAAGAACAAGATTTTGGTTTACAACAAAGAAGTTTCCCCTTATGCCTTAATCCAACCCATTAACTTTAACTTCAAAATCAAATCCTTGTCTTCTAATAGCTTGGGGCCTAACAATCTATTAGCCATTTCTAGAAATATCCTCTCCTTTTTTAAGAAGGAATACATCTTTCTTCCACAATGGAAGAAGCTTAAGGAAAACTATAGTCACTGACTTCCATCGCATTTGGTGTTTGGCCCTAAGCCCTTCAAAATTTTGTATTACTAAAGAAGGATAATTTTGCATAGACACCTATAACACATTGACATAAAATTTTTGTCTTCTTTATTAACATATTGATTGCTTCAGCCTTAGATATTAAATTGGACTTCAACTTTGAAATATCATTTGTGTAAAAAGCATCATTTCTTATTAATAACTATGACAATTTTGAATTCTCATCAAGTGGAGACTTAACCAAAGGCGATATTGCCTTCTCTAAGTTTTACATCAATTGAGATATAAAACATTCCCTACTATAGCGGGGAATTTTTCCTCCAAGGCTGGAGGAGCAATAACTTCTTTTCCATTCCTAGTATGCAATATTGTCATACCACTATCTATGATAAATTGTTGATGACTTCTATGATCAACTAGAATATGAGCATGCCATGGAGAAATTCTTCCAAAATTATGCCTGAGTTATAATCAAGGATTTAAGTGGGCATTAGAAAACTTAGATAATAAAATTCTAAGTTACCAAGTCACTAAATGCTAAAGAGTATTGTCCTAAATTTTAAGTTTGAAGGATATTTTATTTATGTAAAGGATGAGTACAAAGTGTGAGGAAAACTAAAATAATTATATGATCTTTTTTTGAAGTTGTATATATTTGAGTAGTCTGATTGTCCCCTTTCTTTTTATGATGTCGTTATGTTTATACAATCCTTTCAAATTCAACTACTTAAACAATTATCATGTAATTTCCCAACCTCCAGCCTACTTTTAATCATGGCCATGTTCTAATTGACTACCTTCTATGCACTGTCATTTTTAGAGCACATGTTAATCATGTATCAACTACTGGGACTTACTAGATCCTGTAATTTCTAACTGATTTTTGTATATAGAGTTTCCTAAACAATTTAGTTAGCTTCTTAAAATCTTATCAATTGGGAGTTTTATCTTTGGGCTAAATGGGTCAAATTTCACTAAAGATATCAACATATTTTAATAATAAATAATCTATCAAGCTATCTTCCAAGTAAAAGATAACCAAGTCATTTGGTTGAGATACAACTCAAAGAGATTCACTAGTCAATTATGCCTTGATCTTTTTAAGGGAAGCAACCTAAAAGTTAATTAAAAGAAGTCTAGTTTGGTACACTAATTGTCTTCCAAATGCTTATTTTATTCTGTGGCTCACAATCAAACTTAAAACTCTAAATAAGGAATATACTACAACTCAGGCGAGGATACCTATGTTCTTCACAATCTAGTTATTAAAACCCATTATCACCTTTATTTCAACTATCAATAGACTTTTATATGTTAGTCCTTCTTCTTTTTCTAATGTAACTTATCATATAACTCAAGTCAATGAACAATTATAATGGAATGGGAAATTAATGTTCATGTAAATTGTAGGCATAACTACATTTTATTTAGAATTGGTTTTAATTACTTTATTTATGTAATTTGGAAGGAAAGGAGCTCAAGAATTTTCAAGGATCATAAGATGGATGTTAAAACCTTACGTCAATAATACATATAACTAGATTAAAAAAAATTTAATTACTAAGAAGGTCCATGCGAAGATCAGTTATGTCATGCAATTGAATTGGAATATCTGATATCTCTCTATGCTCTCTCTATTGCCCTTTTAGGCTTCGTGGTTTTTTTCTTATTCTTTGTTTTATTTACCTATAACCTGGCTTTTCTGTTATATCCTTTTTTATTTTAGTGTATGTTAGACTAATCCTTGTCTAGTTGGCACTTAGTTATCTATAATGTTATTTAATTAAAAAAACTAGCTTTACCGCTTGTTTTATAAACAGCTTGTTTCTATATTATTTAATGTCTATTTCATTTATTATAATTTAATTTTTAATGAAGAAAAAATAATACAAATAGATAAATTATTAAAAAAGTTAATTCATATGTCATTTACCTAATTGATTATATATAAAGTTATGAATACCTATCGAAGCTAGTATCAAATTTGATTTTGGTATGGTATAGTACTAATACTAGATAATATTAGATATTGTTTCCAATAATTTTTTAAAATTATACATATTTTCCTAATTTTATATAATTAAAATTTAGTCTTATTATAAAATAGTCCTACTTATTATATCATTCCTAATCCACGTTTTCTATCCAAAGTACAAGATTTTTTGCTACAATATATGAAAATCATGATGACAACTAACAGGTGATGTCCATAAAAAGATGTTAAAAAAGTGATGTTTTGGTTTATACAAGTGTGTTTTACGTGTTAAGAATTAAAAAAAAATGAAATACAGAAAGTATATCTTCAAAGTCAACAACCATAAGGTATATGCCTAATGTATCTATCATGAATAATAGGGATTAAAAAGATATATATGCCTTAGTTTCTATCGTTATAACTAAATTTGAATAATTCTAAATACTTAAATAAATAGAATAGTATTTTTCTCATAATGTTATAATTTGACAGTTTTGCACATAATAATTCCCCAAACAATATATGTTGGACCCCGAACTTTTCTTGGATTTTAGAATTATTAAATGAAATTAAATGAGGAATTGGTAGTGATTTATTC
>JAOSBK010053130.1:0-17222 GCA_027568895.1 Erythroxylum shatona
AAGGAGCTCCGATTTCGGACTCCCTTCACGGCTACACTGGACCGCTATGCGGGAAAGTGTAGTACGTTCTGTTCACGACTGCACAGGACCGCTATGCGGGAATGTGCAGTATGTTCCGTTTTGGACCGACCCAAACCATTCTGATGTGTTTATGTGTTTTTGATTTTGTTTATGTGTTTTTGATTTTGTTTGTATTGTGATGCACTCATGTTTTGAATTGTTCATGATTTGTGAAAGTTTTGAGAATTTTGAGAAATGAGCAATTGGGGTTTTCAACCGAGAAATTATTGAAATTGTTTATGAATGATTTGAAAAGTTTGAAAAAAATAAGCTTTTGATGAATTTTCGTAATGTGAAAATGTTTATAAATGGCAAACGCATTGAAAAATGATTTTTACTTATTTTTCGATTTATAAACATGTTATCCACGAGTTGTCAAGCTCACCTCCTTTCATCCCCATCTCCAGGTATCGAGCAGGAGATTGGATGAAAGAGAGTCAAGACATTTTGTTCGATTTTGCATGTCTTGTATTTTATGTAATTTTGGATTTTTGTATAGTTTTTGTATATGGCTTGGAATGCCATTAAAGTTGTAGTGCATTTATTTTGGAATGTAAATGACTTCTGGACTTGTGTATGGATATGAGATATAAAATTTGTGTATGGACATGATATATGAATGTGACTGTATATGAATGGGAATTGCATATGATTATGAATTGCGATATGAATGTGATTGAGATATGGATTCCGGATAGGAGGTCCGATGATGTTGATTGATTGCGAATTATTGAAATTTTATGGCTATGTATGCGTTTGTATATGATGGGATTCCAGATAGGAGGTCCAATGAATTGTGTTGATTGAGCTGGATATATAGAAGTGTTAATTTTGTATGGCTTGATTGTGTATAAAACATGTGCGATTGTTTTTATGGCAAAAGAAAAATAAGAATAAGATTTTTTTAAAATATGAGTTTGAGATATGCATGATTAAGAAGAATTGTATGATTTGAGTTTTTGATTGAGGATGAATTTCCAAATGGGAAATTGCTTTGTATGAGATTGAATAAAGATGAATAAAGAATGAAAAAGAAAAAAATTTATACCAGATTTTGATCGGCTTAGATAAAATGTCCTGTGGTTTCCAATGCAATAGTTTTTTACGCTATTTGTTTTCGGATGTCGGAGTAAGTTCTTGGTCTTAAGCGATTTGTTTGCTTTCGATTTCGAGTCATTCGATTCCGCTTTCGATTTTGTTTTCCGCATTTTGTTATTCAATTTTTAGATTCGATTCGTTTTGATTCGATACTTTCGCTTTGTGTTTCGCTTTGATTCCGATCCGATTTGTGTTTCGCTTATGTTTTGGCCCACTTTCGGATTTGAGATCCGTTTGATTCGTTTCACCACCTTGCTTTTTTGTTTTCATTTTCTGTTTTCCAGTTGGGGTCCAGTTCCGAGATTAGGTCCTAACACTTAATCACTTTAATCTCGCCACAATCATGCAGCCACTGTAGCCTGTATGGCTTCAGGTGTTTCAATAACAACAATCCAAGCTTTTCCATCAAATAAGTGCTAGCAACATTAGTACAGCTACCTCCATCAACGGCTTCGGGTGTTTGAATAATGACAATCCAAGCTTTTCCTTAAAATAAGTGCTAGCAGCATTAGTAGAGCTACCTCCATCAATAACTAGATTGCATACCTTCCAACCTCCATTGCATCTAATGTGAAAAATATTTTCCCGCTGTTCTTCTAAAGCATCATACTTAGCCTGCAAATTTAAAGCTCTCCTTGCAACTAGTAAGTCTCCATACTCTGGATATTCTACATCACTTGCATCTTCCAACGATGGCATTTCTGGATCTATCTCCTCTCCATCTGTTTCAACAACCCCATCATCTTTTATGATCATAGCTCTCTTATTAGAACGTTAAGAAGTTAAGTGGCCATACCCTTGACATCTGAAACACTTAGTTTTGCTATCGCTGGTCATTGGAGTGGTTTCTTTGTTCTTCTAAAATATTCCTCTCTTTTCGTTAAGAGTATACTTGTATTCTTTAGATTTTGGCGTAAACCCATCTTCTTTGAATTTAGACAAATTCCTCTCTTCACTACTTCTCTTGTAGCCTGACTTCCAAGATGATCCACCACTATTACTGAATTGAGACTGTCTAGCTAATTTTATGCAACTAAGTTGTTTCTCCATTTTCATGGAAACACTAACCATATCTTCAATCTCCACATAATGTTGTATCTTCATCCCATACAAGAATCTAGCCATAGTAGCCTCTCAGTCTTCTACAACATCTTCCCTGATCATAGCCATTTCCATTTCTTTATAGTACTCTTCAACACTCTTAGACCCCTATTTTATGTTTTGGAGTCTATGATGTAGTTCCCTGTAATAATGACTAGGAACAAATCTTGCTCTCATGATTGCCTTCATTTCATCCCAAGTTCGGATAGGTCTCTACCCATTTCTTCTTATATTATTTTGAACCAGATCCCACCAAATTATGGCATAGTTTGTAAATTCTACAGCTACTAATTTGACCTTCTTTTCTTCTGAATAATGATGACAGTCAAACATAAGCTCCACCTTTGTTTCCCACTCCAAATATTGGTCTGGATTACTTTGACCTTGAAAAGAAGGAATCTTCACTTTTATACTGCTCAGGTTTTTATCAACTTCTTCCCTCGCTCTTGGTTCTCTTCTAGGCATGTCACCTCTCCTTTGACCTCTTGTAGTATACTCCCTAGTTTAATATCTATCCTACTCTTCCATGTTTGTTTCAGTTTGAACATCCTCAAATTTAGGTTGGTTGGTCGGTGGTGGTGTTGGTCAACCTCATTTTGGAGCCTCTAAGCATTCTAACCTCTCTCCATAACTTTCAAGTGCAAGATTCATTTGGGTCAATCATTCTTGTAAAGCCTTTAAAGTTATGGCTAGGTCATCTGAATCCTTTTCATCACCTACCTTAGACATTACAAAGGAACAAGAAAAACAAGTGTAATAATGTTAGTTAAAAAGAAACCTCACTCACTCCCTTATGTATTTCACTCAAATAGATGACGATTCACTTGTATTTCACTCTTTTTTTTTTGCTTTTTCTTTTGATGTAAATCACTCTTTAATTTTACCACTCTTGATTCTTTCCCGAAATTCTTTGCTAACCAAAATTCCAAACAAATCAAGGACAATCAAATTGAAAGTGACACTCTTATAAAAGAAAAATTGAAGAAATCAAAAGGAAGCAATAAGAGAGCAATGAAAAGTAACATATAGGGGTCAAGAACTAAAGAAATACAGAGGATCGAAAGAGAAATTTTTTCATAGGAATTAGCTTTTCAAAGTTTCATTGTTCAAGTTTTGAAAATTTCAATTTCAATTCAAGCAATAATGCAATATAACTTCTAACAATCCACACAATTTTTCTATCTATCACCAAACTTCACAAATTCCAATAAACTTCTTTCGTTAACAACTTACAATCACAACAACACTTCAAGATGAACTATCCACAATCTCAGTAAATTATGATCAACGAATCAACAAAGCATTTTTTGGATTTTTCAGATTTTTTTGACTTTTTTTCAAACTTTTTTTCTAGATTTTTTTCACAAGAACAATCTTAATAAAAACTAATTGCAAACACAATACGAAGTATGAATTGAAATAAAATTACGAAATAAGAACAACAAAGACGATGTTAACAAACGACAATGAAACGATAACGATAAAACATGGAGCGAAATAAACAGTAGAAGGGAAACAGGAACAAAAGTAAATAGGAATTTGAAACAACAAAGAAACAAGAAAAACAAATGAAGATGATAAAAAAAAATGGATAGGAACCTGAAATCGAGCCAAAGCTCTGATACCAAATGACACGGAACCCCTAGAATTGACGATTAGGAACCCCTTGATCGATAGGATCAAAACCCCAACCCAAGAATTCAAAGTTATCAAAAGATCCTTTGACACCTTGACCCAAGATTAACAATGTAATCAGAAACCAAAAATGCACAAAGACATTAAAAGAACACCACAAGCAATCCGACTAATCACTTGATAAGTTCGTAAAATCAGTTTGTAGAGAATTTCATGAATGAATCCCTCACAAAGTGACCTAAAATTATTCTAAATGTAATCTGAATAGGAAGTCAAAAAAACAACCTTTTTAAGTCTCAACAAGTGGACCTAAAAATGAAAAGCCTAACTAGAAAAATGAAAAGTCACTTAGGAAGTCGTAACAATTTTCTAGCATAACATCCTTTAGTAAATCGACCATATCTTGGGCTACGGACCTCTGATTAAGGAAAATCTTATATAGTTGGAAAAACAAGACAAAACTCTACAACTTTTATGTTGGTCAGTTGGGTTGATTCGGCCTGAATCAATGTCAAAATTTTGGCCCAAATCAGAACACGTGAATAGTGTTATTACCTTGATGTTATTGATTGTAACTTGATCTCCAAAGGCCTTTTCTTTATCAACCATGGTACATATAAGCCCACCAAAAGTTTCTTTAAGCCTTTTAGCATTATCACAAGTAATCGGTCCTTTTGGCATGGTTAATAAGTCATCCGATAGTTGACTTATCTTTCGAATCTCTCTTGAACTCACATCAATAAACAACCAAAAAACATAGTTACTGACTCTAGTAACATTAACAACAAACATGCAACAATTTCTCTACCAAACTTTGACTCATGATCCTAAAAACTAGGCTTTTCTATTGAAAGACCAATTTAACAGCAAAACAAATTGCAATTACGTTCAATTCTCCTAACACTTGTAATATTGAGGCAATATTAACACGCCTTCTTGCATTTAATGCTGAAAACTCCCAGTTTGTCTCTTAATGCTTCAAATTTAGCTTTAGATAAAGCCTTGATAAATATATCAGTCATCAATTTGTAGTAAATTAAGGAGACCTACCCTTCCTTCTGAATCTCCTTATGAAAATAAAATTTAATCTTGAAATGTTTTGTTTTACCTTGAAAAATTGGATTTGAGGAGATTGATAAAACTATTTGATTTTCAACAGAAATCTGAGTTGGTTTTACCTACACCATATTTAGATCTTTCAGAATTTTTTTGATCCATATTGCATGGTTTGCTATTGTAGTTGCAGCGACAAACTCAGCTTATGCAGTACTTTGAGCAACAATTTCTTACTACTTAGAACTTCAATTGATCACACCTGAACCAAAATTAAAGGAAAAAATAATTGTGTTCTTAATACCATCAATTGAACCTACCTAATCACTGTCAAAAAACTCTGTTAAATTAAAACTTTTGCTACTTGTATACGTAATACTATAGCCAACAGTTCCTTTGATGTATCTCCCAATACGTTTAGCAGCTTAGATATGTTCCTCACTTACACAATGCGTAAATCTGGACAAAAGACTCACTGCCTGCACAATATCTAGTTGGAGGCAGTGAGGTACATAAGACAATCAATTAAACTTCTATAGTGATTCTCATTCACCTTGGCAGCACCATCAACCTTGCAAAACTTCACTCTAGATTGCATAATAGTGTCAATAGCCTTACACCCCTCTATATCAAACTTCTTCAATATCTCACTAGCGTACTTACGTTGGCTTATAAATAGTCCAAACCAAGAAAGTAAGACATCAATCCCAAGTCTGTCATCTCGAATTCCTTTAGCATTTTAGCTTTGAAATCATCAATAAGCTCTTGATTACTTATTATGATCAAAATATCATCAACATAAATAGAAACAACAGTTAAGTCAGTGCTAGCCTTTCTCATGTATAAAGTTGTTTCACTGAGGCTTTTAACAAAGCCTAAGCTAAGAAGGTGATCATCTATACGACGGTATCAGGCCTTTGGTGCATGCTTGAGACCATATAGAGCCTTATTCAACAAATACACCTTCTCCTCTTATCCTTGCATAACAAAGCCCTCTGGTTGTTCAATATAGATTTTCTTCTCTAAGAAACCATTAAAAAATGTAGACTTCACATCTAGTTGGAAGACTTTCCAACCCTTTTAAGCTGTAATAGCAAGCAGTAGTTTAATGGTGTCAATCCTTACCACTGAAGCAAAGGTTTTAGAGTAGTCTATGCTAAAGACTTATGCATATCCTTTTACAACAAGCCTTGCCTTATGCTTGTTCACTAATCCATCAGCATTAAGATTACTCCTGAAAACCCATTTTACCCTAATAACATTTCTATCTTGATGTTTTTCAACTAGCTGCCATGTATTATTTTTTCCAATCATTCGTAGCTCTTCCTTCATGACAACTATCCATTTTTGCTCCTTCATTATTGCTTCCTTAATACATGCAGGTTCTAATACTACAACATTGCACTATATAAATGTCATAAAGTAACCTTGTACCTCTAATTGGTTGGTCATCCACATCGTCTACATTAGGTTGTAATCCACTAGGATATTGCTCTTCTTTACTTGTACTCTAATCCCATTGCTCCTCCTCCATAAAGACAACATCTCTACTGATAATTATTTTTCCTATATATTGTCGAAATATTCTGTAGGCTTTTGAAGTATTGATGTAGCCTATGAATATTCCAGGATTAACTTTCTTGTCCAATTTATCTCTCTTAACCTGAGCAACATAAGAGAAACACAAACAACCAAACATTTTTAAATTTTCCAGAGAGGGTTTATGACTAAACCATCCTTCATAAGGTGTTTGATTGTGAAGAGCTTTAGTTGATAATATGTTCAGCAAAAAAAAGCGGTGTTGATTACCTCTGCCCAAAATGTTTTAGGTAAATCCTTCTAATGTAGTAAGTAACGAGTCATTTTCATGATGGTTCTATTTTTCTCTTGCTAATTCCACTAGAAGAAAAAAAAAAGGTTTTTGCAATGGAAATTATCGATAAAAAATAAAGTTTTTCTTTCAGGATACAAATTTGGCAACAAAAATTACCGAGGAAAGAAACATCGGAGAAACAACCGTTGGTAAATTTAACGATGGAAGTTTATGTATCCATTGGTACCTTTAACGACAAAATTTTAGATTTCCATCAATAACTTAAGGAAATTTTACCAACAAATTTATAATATTCCGTCACTACTTTGAGGACTGAATCCCAATATTCCATCGATGAATTTGTAAATAGTAAATCGTAGGTCTATCGCTAAAGTAACTGACAAATCTATAACAATTTGTCGCTAAGGTTACAAACGAAAACATGAACTGTCACTAAATTTTTACCAAATGATATGCTCCATCGGTAATGTACCGATGGATGGTATCATCCTGTCGTTAATTAGTGATGGAATACTGGACTTCCATCATGAAATTTCTACCAGCCTCACTTCCTACCCGAGGTTTCTGTTCATAATCTTATGATTTCTTTATATATTTAATTTCTGTAAATATTATAACATTGATTGATAAATATAAAATAAAAATTATCCCAATTGTTAATATAATAAAAAATTAAAATGTACATGAATAAGTATCTTGAAAATAACTATAAATTAAGAATTTATACAAAAACTTAAGAGTAGAAAAACATCGAATACATTCAATTATCCATCTAAGTTATGCAGGTGGTGAAGGGAGATGATCTAACAGCTACGATGAGGTCTTGTCCCTCCCCTTCAACTGATCCTTTTCCTTAAGGAGTTGGGCTATGTACTCCATCGACTGTTGCAACTGAGTTGCTAGCCTCTCTATTATGCTCTAAACTGAATGATTCTTTCATTTGATGCGGACCGTCTATTAGATGTAGCTGTAATAAATGTGGAGATTGTGAATAATATATGTTTGCAAATGAACCTAAGCCGAAAATCCTTCCACAGTGGTCCCTACCACCCACTGCATTAAGATATGTCTGACTCTCATCAATAGTTTTAGAGTTCTACAACAATCAATTCTGCATCATCTCCTCAAAACAATATACATTCAAAATTGCAACAATCAATTTTTTCAACTGGTAAACCAAAACCCCTAATAAGTTTCTTCATATTATAGAAATTATTAACCATTGTGTGATCAGGAGGCAATGATTCATTATACCAAGCAAGAATTTTATCCAAACTTTGATCAGAAATATCCTTTCAGACTTTATGTTCAATATTCGAGCAATTGAAGATAATTAAGTCATAGTCTCACAATTTGGTCATATTCTTGGTTAGCTAATTTTAGAAAGTCAAAAAACTTTTTTGCATGTGGGTTTGGTTCTTCTTCAAGATTTTCTATATTTACCTAAAAGGTATAACTAGCTGCATCATAAACAATTTGGGTGTAAGGATTTTTAGTTGCACCCACTTTATTTGTTATAAATCCAGTCCTCCTTAAAATCCATCCACATTTATTGACGAGTTTACTTTAATACACCTTGAGATGCTACAAATTAATGGCTCCCCACATTATGTTTACTCAAAATAATTTGAAACAAACCCTTTTATTAACAAATGGATATTCATTTCATCAATAAGAAGAAAATGAATGTGTTTGCACTTTTTACATGGACATCTTATTTTTGGACCAACCATATATGTAGGTTTAGAACATATATAGTAAATAAAAGCTTCAAGTCCCTTAATAAACTCAAGATTAATGAAACCATTAGGTGTTAATCGTCTATACATCCAAGATCTATCAACATTACTCATTTCTGCAAAACTTTTATTTAAAAAAATGATTTCATAGTTAATATCCTTCATTTCCCCTATGTTTATAGAACATTTAATCTTTACTTTACAAAACATCCCCTAAGTTTTTATAGATCTCTGACCATTTCCCCTCCAAATTGAAACCAACCTATCCTACCGTATGAGTTCACAATTATGCAAACTGAACATATGTGAGTATCAGTCAAATAAAACAATATGCCAACCAAGCACTATGGTACGTGACATTGTTTACAAATGTGAATCGAGAAAGCAATTTCTCGCTGTGACTCCTAGGTTCGTGGAATTTTTCACCGATAAACCTTATGGGAGCTGCGTCACGAGTTTCTATCCTATATACCATCCTAGGGGTTTATTATGCCTCAAATCAACCATAATTACACAAACTTATTTGAAATGCAGTAAATACTTATGTAATTCATACATCTAGTCCTTAATCATTCTAACCATATTCCAAACAACAACATACAAAACCAAGATAACTATGTTTGCATCAGTCACCTACAAGTTGATTTCCAAAGTTTGATTTTAAACAAGCACTACGGTATATGACATTATTACACCATACGAATCGAGAAAGCAAGTTCTCGCTATGACTCCTAAGCTCGTGGAATTTTTAACCGATAAGCCTCATAGGAACTACATCATGGGTTTCCAACCTATATACCATCCTAGGGGTTTATTATGCCTCAAATTATCTATAATAGATTTTCTTTCCTATAAATGAAGACTTGAACTAATCACAATGGCTTGTCAAGTCTTTATGTTTCAATTTAAACAATACCCATACATAATATTTAGACTATTAAACAAATTAAATAACTCATCAATTATTGTTAAATGTAAAATTGCAAAGAAAACACAAAATTGATCACATTATAGACATTACTTAGTTGAACAACTTACCTTGATAGATAGACAATGGCAAACTACAAAGAAGATGAATGACGTTGGACAATTCTTGATGTTCTTCAACACAAAACATGACCTGTAAAGAATACAATTCATGTTTTCATGTATGTTTCATATTTTACATACGAACAACATAAAATTAAAGCTGAAAATAACAATAATTCACATTTAAAGACATAAAAAGGCATGCAATATGAGTAGCACGATAAATAAGAACAATGAGAATAGGAGGAGGGGACCCTCTTAAATTAAAGAGGCTAATAGGAGAAGTTACAGGAGATCAAGTAAAGTTGAGAAAGAAAAGATTAAGGAAGTCCTGAGATCATAAGTATGAACTAGTTTAAAGTCTTGAGATCGTAAGTATGAAAAGGAAAAACTATACTTTGGGGTCAAAAGAGTCTCAAAAGTATTTAGATGTGTACATAAGTAATACTGATATGATGAAGAATGAATTGTATATTATAAAATCATGTAAGAGTGTGGCTATTATTAGCAATCATAACTTAGGTGAATTAAAGCATAAAATTAAGACATTAAAGAAGGAGGCTAATTCTTTCAAGGACTCATTGTCTGGATTCACTAAGTGAGAAACTAAAAAACATGCTAAGAGCATAAAAGAATTCCAATAATAGTTATGGGTTTAAATATAATTATGGGCACTCATCCAATTATAATACTACATTTATCAAAGGAAAACATTTCATATTGAAAAACCTTTGCCTAAGATGAAAAATAAACATAGTGCATCAATATCTAAGCATATATGTAAATCATATACATATGCTTCACCCATTAGGCCTTATTCTAAATGCAAGTCTTATACATTCATGTATGGTTAAAAATTTAGGCATAGAGCTCAATATTATCAGGATAAGAATAGTTAAAAATTCTATACAAAGACATAAGGTAGTATGTAATCTCATTCACAGTCATCTAGGACTCAACATTATTCTAGAATCAAGAATCATGCTCCCACATATAATAGGCCTTATAATAAACATAATGCCATAGCACACATTTTTTAAGTATATCAGATCTAGTTTTTATTTTTAAAATTAAACCTATAAATATAGAAGAAGCTCTTATTCATGAAAGTTAGATTTTGTTTCCTATAAATGAAATTTTGGCATTTCAATTTAATTTTAAGACCTAATATCTACTATAGGTATTGCGTTTTTATTTTCAATCCCCAGCCCCTAGGTAAGACTATAATTAATGTACAATATAAACTAATTTTAATCCTATAGTATAAACATGCCAAATTCGTATCTATCCTTTATTTTGCCATGTCATAAATGATTTGTCTCATTAATTTTCTTTTAGTTCTAAAACTAATCAACTTATACTTAATTCACCATCATCATTACAATTTTTCCTAACATATGTTTTCACCTTCTGTTATTGTTAACAATTAAGATTTGTGAAACCATATATATGCTAGTTCAATTATGTATTTGTTATAAAAGTATAAACATTGTATCTGAATCATATCCACGCTGTATCTGATTCTATTTAACTTACCATATTAAAACAAAACAAATTTATCGCTTTAAGCCTTTCATCAAACACTTTATAGGCATAACAAACTCATCCCTAAATATCAACAAAAACACTGGTACCTTGCATTCTTCACCAACAGCAACACATTCAGATGTAGAATGAACCACTAACACCTGAAATAAATGTAGAAAACACAAACGAAATAAACCAAAAACAAAAACAAAACCTTCCCTAACAATAACAAAAAGAAAAATGAAAAACCAATTAGAAAGGAGGAATAACTAACCCCAATGCATGACTAATTGGAGAAAGTGATGATGACGATGGTGTATAACTAGAGAACACCAGACGATGACGATGGTGAGGTTGGAGGGAAAGGTTTTTTGATTTTTTTTTCACAAACCAGATGAAACAAATGTAATAAATAAATGACGTCGTTTATGGTTAAACAAACGACATCATTTTCCTTCGAATTAAAACAAAACCCAACGTCTTTGAAGTTTGTTCCATTGGTAAATTACCAAAAGACATAAATTTTGTAGATAAATTCCATCAGTATTTCTTACCGGGAATCATTGGAACCTATTTTTATGACAACTTTCACTAATCCGTCGCTAACTTCCGTCGGCAAAAGTTTCGCCTCCTCCTTTACCCACAGAGGTTTTTTCCATCACAAAGCATATTTTTCCAATAACTATACTGATGAAAAGCATATTCTGTTGGTATTAAAAAAAATTTAGTCAGTAATTTTCAATCTTATAGTGCTCCGTTTTTTTTTGTGGAGTATGAGTAGTAAGTTGAAGCTCAATCCCTGCTTCTTCACATAATTTGTTGAATTGATCATAGGTATACTCTTTTCCATTATTAGGTCTCAGCATTAACATCTTATAGCCACTTTGATTTTCTACCCAAGCTTTAAATTTCCAGAATTTGTTTGCCAAATTGATAAGTTTTGCAATTTGATACGCTCTCTTCCAGTGAACTCAAGCCTTGCACCAATTCTTTCTTCTCCATTAAAATGACTGCAGATTGACGATAATCACCCAACCTTTTGTGCCAAAGGTCAGTGATTCTCATAGAGGCTTGGTATGTAGCTTACATGCTCTCTATAACATCAAGTGAGAAGCTTTTGTCCTTCATTTCAACTGAATTACATCTGGTCCCTCTACATCTTTTATCACACAAATTCTGTCTTCAAAAATCAATTTATAACCTTTCTTAAGGAATTGAACAATGTTCACAAATCACAAGTGCACGGTTGTCAAAGTGAGTAATAAATCACTAAGAATCGAGTCATGTCCACAGGGATTAAGAGAAAATTCAAATCTATGCTAGCTAACAGTGTTTGAAAACGGGTTAGGTGAAATTTTGGGAAATTTAAAGCAATGTAAAGAATTATTAACTACTCAAAGAAATTTCTAAGCAACTACCCAATTCAATGCAATTAAAATAACTATGAATATGACAAATCTATGCAATAACTAATTAAGAAAATAGTGCAACAATTGACTAATTAAAAGATATTAATGTCAAAGGGGAATGACTTTCTCCTAGGGAATGATATTTTTGTCAACCTTAATATTGAATTAGCTATCCTCCACAAACGAACAATCCTAACCTTGTAGGTGAATTTTAAGAGTAATTAATCCCCTTCTTCCAAAGGTGAATTAATCTATCCACTTTAGATGTGACTTAGAAATCCCTTACTTAAGTTCTTCCTAGAGTTTCTCAAGTCCCAAACTCATCCCTTCAATTTTCACCTCCTAAGTTTCTTGGGTCTCCCAACTCATTAGAAAATCCTAGCCGAAATTTCCTTCAATCCTCTGGCAAAAACCCCCTTTTTCCAAAGGTGAATTTATACCAAGCCAATTTCCAATAATCCAAAGGAAGAACAATTAAACCTAAGGAAAATCAACAAGTATATGAATAGTCAATCATGGATTCTAGCAAAATTTAATATTAAAGCATCATCAGAACATCAAATCCCTAAGAGGAATTAAGGTTGTAGCCACAAATAATCATGCCAAGCAATCCACAAGCATAAACCCTAGACAAACTCATGAAGGAATTAAATATAAATGAAGGCTATGTGGTCTGTTCTACTTGTGACTGGAGCTATGTTGTGATGGATGGAAGCTATGTGGGTCTACCTTTGGAGTAAGGGCTATGTTGCCTTTTGGTAGAGTGAGGCTGCGTCGTTTGTGTGTTTGATGGAGGCATCTTGAGTGGAAGGGTAGCGTGTTGGAGGCTGCATGGGTCTTCGGTTGTAGGAGACTGTGTTGGTCTGCGTGTGATGGCGTGTCAAACTAGCAAAAATAATTTCCTACTCTAAAACACTTAAGCGAGTAAAGTGGTGAATACGGTCGAACCACAGAGACCAATGTAGTAATTATTTATTTGTGTGAAATCAAAAATAAAAATAAATAAATAAAAATAAAAATATAAAAAGAATTGATTTGGGGATGATAAAAATTAAAACACGAAATCACGTAGAAAGAAATTAAAAAAATAAAGATTGAAAATAATATAAAGAAAAGCCTAGCCAAGGCACTCTTCCGTTTGATACTGTAATTCGATCATAGACTCAAAAATATAAATTTCATTCATTGTTATGGACAAAGTTATAGCAGACAATGAACAACACATATCAACCAATCCATTCGTAATTATTCGATAACCCTGAGTAAAGCTCCGCAGATTATTACTCTAACCAATTAGACTATTCCAGAGTAAAGCTCCGCAGAATATAATCTATGGCAGCACTAGGCTCTAATGGACCTTTGTCTTAGCCAACAGAATCAAACCTATTTAGACCAAATTATTTAATCTCATTAATTTCTTAATTGAAATTAATTCGTCACTTCGATAGACAGCAATCACGGATTAACTAATCTATTCGGCAATTTATCACCAAGTCAATCAATTAACAAGCCTCATTAATCAACAAACTCGACAATAATAAATCAATTAAAGCGCGGAGATTAAATAAACATAAGAGATAAACGAAAACAATTAAACCAAAGGAGTCTCACGAACTACATGAATCAAACATAAAGTACCTTGTCTAGATTAAAAGATTAGCCACACATAATACTATTCTCTATCTATTATGGCTGAAATTGACAAATTAATGTTGGAGTTCAACCTTCACAATTACCGAATGAACCAACTTCAGCTCCTGAAATGCACTTCAACGGTTTCCACGCCTGCTACTCTAGCCTTCAATCACTCAACCAGCTGCTGCCGCAATCCACTGTCTTTTGACTGTAATAAAAATAACCCTTTGCCTTCCAAAGCTCTACCGTCGTCGATCTTGTTGTTTTTGATAAAATCAAAATCCCCAAAAGCTGTTGTCAACCTCTAGAGCTCCTGTTGTCGTCACCGTCCTTTAATGATAAACGATAATAATCTCTAGCTTCCCCTTTTTCAAGTTGCCGCAATCTACTCACGTCTACTCTCTTTTAATGGTCAAAGAATAAATCTCTCTCTCCCCACTAAAAACTACCGCCGTCACTCATTTTTTTCTCTAGTTATATCCATCTTCCCTCAAAGTTGCCGTCCATTCCTTGTATATGATGCTGTCCCCTTTCTAGGTTTTCCCCCTTTTCATTAAATGAAGTGGGCCCCCCTCATAATGGTCTAACAAAGTGGGGCCCAATTACATGTCAAAATGAGACTTCAGCCATAACTTGACTTTGTTCAACAAAGAGGGCTGCGTTATTGAGGCCCAAATCCCAAGGTAATCAAGTCAAAATTCGCAGGTGGTCCAACACTGTGTTACCTTCAACATGGTCATGTTGAAATCTTCAGTTCCAGATTAGCCAATTTCACTCCAAATTGCTTCACTTTGTATTTCGTCACCTAGAACATACAAAGACACAAATTACCATAGAAACACAAGCAAAACATCACAACAGCCTACCAAAAGAACATAAAACACAAAGAATTAACATGACAAAATACAAGTTATCATTCATGGAATGGAAAAAAATTCAATAGCTGTGTAACACAAATTCTGGTATTGAGGTTACAAAACCAAGTGCAATGAAAAGTATAGAATGTTGAGATGAATTTTGGGCAAATCAAAGTACTCTTAGCTATTGAATTTATGATAGGTTTCATATGAAAAGATTATCAAAGCCTAAATTGAGAATTCGAAAATTGTGAATCTTATTGAGGAGTCAAAGATGAATCCAAATTTGAGTTTGAATTGGAAAATGATATTTGGTGACTGAATCAAAAAGGATGTGCACCCGATAAAGATAATTGAATGAAGAGATTATTAGAGAAAACACAAATAACAACCTAAGATAGACATCATAGTAGGAATATGCCAAAACAACATTTAGCGGCTAAGAATGTAGAATCAAGTGACTGAATGATTGAATTACCAATAGTCTTACATGTTGGAGATATGCTTAAAGCTTTTAATGGGGAGTTCATAGGAATATGAGATCAATATATAGTTCTAAGTGACTTTAAGCATAACAATCATTATCATAGTGATATCTTTAGAATATTGTATGAGGCGTAAAAAGACAAAAGGAGTCGTTCGCCCTTACATTAAAATGAAGTGGGCCTAAAAATGGTTGAAGGCCATAATTGATTTGAGATACTGTTGATGAGTGAAATGAATCTGTAATAGGAGTTAAATGATTCAAGAATGATAAATAAGTTAAGTGGATCAACTTCAAGGTTATGGAACATAATGAGATAGACTTAAGAGTCGAGTGTATTAATACTAAAGAGATGTGAAGTATCAAGTGAAAGATGGAATGTCTCTAAGAGTATCATCTTGCCAAGATGTGCTTAGATTCAGAAAAAGTGTGCTCAAATAAGGAAAAAGGGTAAACTAAGCCTGATACGAGTAAAGGATTGATTGATTTCATTGACAATGGTCAATTGGAAGAAATTATTCGAATGATGATGTTAAATGAGAAACGAAGAAACATAAGAGGAAACATACCCCTACTTATATGATCAAATAGAAAAGAATTTTGAGGACGAAATTTATTAAGGAGGGGAGAAAAGTAACATCCCGTTTCCATACTAAGGGTTAGAACCCAAAAATTTGGTGCGTGTAAGATCAAAGAGAGATTTAGAAAATGCATTTCATGTTTATGCATAATGTCAGTATACACACATGTGAATTTGATTATTGGACACATTAAAATAATTGTTCATGCACTCAATTGACATTTTTCGGGTATAAATGATTATTTTAAGGTGAATATGATGTGATTTATGGTTTTGTGCCTTAAAAAATTGCGTGGGAATGTATAAGTAGTGATTTAGAATTTTAGGAGAAAATTTGAGAATTTTCTGAAATATAAGGGTATTTTTGTACTAGGAAAAATACCAAGTGGCAGAACAATTGATGAATAGTAATAGAAATAAGGGTCAAATGGTAATGGAAATTTTTATAAAGGACTTTGGGATTTAATGACATATATCATTAAAAATTGAGAACCAATTGGATTAGAAATTGGAGACAAAAATTCGCTAGTCATTAAAGTGGACCAAATAGAACCAAGAGGAAGTGACATGTGGCAAGTGACATGTGTCTCTTGCTACACCACATGTTAATTCACGAATTTACTAAGTGAAAGACCATGTTTTGGGTCTTTCGCTTGCTATATACGACATGCTCCATTTCTCCATCTTCTTGTTCTTTCTCTTTATCTATCTCTTCTTCTCTCACGAAAATCACTCTCACCCTCACCATACTAATTTTTGGTCTAGCTCTTTCACCTTAATTCTCCAAGATTTGTTCTCTTCACCATTTTTTCACTAAAGATCCCACCTACTCCACCTCCATTTGTGATGATCATATATGTTGGAGAGCTAGGGTTTCATGGTGATTGAAGAAGCTATGGCTAAATCAAGTAAGTAACTTGTTAAATGTTATGGGTTTGCTTAAATGAAGCATTTGTGAGGATTGTTAGAGGTTAAATGGCATATGATGGGGTTTTATGTATAATGAACGTTAGTGATGAAATGCTTAGGTAAATTTCTTGGTTTTGTCTATGTATGATGATTAATGATTCATAATTTGTTTTCTAGATGTTTTAGAGTTTGAATGTGTTGGACCAATGGTGGTTGACAAATTAAATCCCTTTATGTTTTGATAATAATAAAATATCTAGAATTAGTTAAGA
>JAOSBK010053245.1:0-17199 GCA_027568895.1 Erythroxylum shatona
TAACTTCTGATTTTATTGTAGAATTTTACGAAAAGCTTTAAAGATCTATTCAACCCCCCTTCTAGATCGTTTACAATTTTCCACTTAAGTCGGAACACACTTTTTACCCTTATGAAAAACTTGAAAAATGCAACATACAAACTTTAAGAATCATGAGTAAAACACAATTATTTTTCATTAACATCAAATGATAAGAGTTTAGAAAGCTTTAATGGGCATTTTAAGCTACAATACATCATTTTTCAAAATCCTAAAATACAAAAGATACTTGAAATGCAACTAAAGCCTAGTGTTTACAAAAGCTAGCTTAAAATACAAAAATATACATAATCGGAGTGATGCCTTGACTCTTGACTATTCGATCTCTTGCTCATCACCTGAATATGAGAAGGAGAATGGGGGTGAGCTTAAAAGCTCACAAGTAATAAGTTTATAATATGAAAACGAGCAAAACTATTGATAATGCTCAATGTTATAATAATTTTGCATCAAAACCATAAAACATATATTTCCCAAATTCTCACATTATTAGACAATTCATAAGTAACATAAATCATGCATTCATCAAACTTGTCAACACATTCTAAACACATAATCATATCAAAAATGGTTAGGGTAGGTCCGTAAATAGAACATACTAATACATTTCCATAAAATGGTCTTGTGTAGTCGTAAATAGAACGTATTATCATAATCCCACATAATGATTTTACGTAGTCGTAAACATGAGGGAGTCCATGAAGCAACTCCATGCTACTAACGGGCAGGTGGGAGAAACCTTTAATAAAGTCAAAGTGCACTCGACATAAAAGAACGGACCACCACAAACCCATATATTCATGCATTTCACATCTTGTAAATATGTTGCCTAAAATGGCACAATTTTCAAACATGATTTCATATCCACAATATCTTTTCAAAAAATATTTTCACATTCATTCCATAAATTATCAACACAATTCACATAATAACATGTAGCAATTTCTCAATTCATTCAAGAAGCAATAATTGCAACATACGCTAAATTTCCTTTTATTTGAAAGAAACATTAATGGCTTATTTCCTCAATTATATAAAACCCACCTTGAATTCCTTGCTTATAATCTTGGTTAAGAATGCCTCTCCTCTTGCCTTTCTTGATTCCCATTTAATAAGAATTTTAATTGAGAATCCAATTAAAGCATATTCACTAAATTGTGTCTAAAATACTCAAGCATATGCATTTCCTAAGCTTCATGAATTAAAACCCTTCCAAAATCCAAAAGATTAAGTAAGACCTTACCTTGAATCTTCACCAAATGAAGGGTTTCTTCATTCTAATGAAAGCACTTCTCTTCCTCTACCTTATTCTCTTCTTGAACAACCTCAAAATCTCTCTAAAAAACTTAGAAAAGATGAACCCTAACTTGTTTTCTCTTCCTTTCTCTCTTTCTCTTCGTGTCTGTTTGGTTTAACTTTTGGAGAGTGAATAAACACCTTTTTCCACTACAAAAGATATTTTTAAGAAAACTGAGTGGTTGGTTGTAAAATCCAAAAGCACTATTTTTTTCATAGAAATTGCTTTTTTGGAAGCTAAAATACAACTTTTTGAGAAGCTTAAATTTGAAGCTTTTCAAAAAATACTTTTTCAGGTAGATTTTTTAGGTCAATTAATGAGCCTATTTTTAGTCTCTTTTACCTTTATGTTTTACACATAATTCTCACAATACCCACAAATATATCTTCATGTTTATTTTGAAATTTATATAATATTATTTGATTTTATATGTTTTAATATTTATGTTTGATATTATTTTTACTTATATCATAATCCATATAAAATATTTAGTTAGATATATTTTTATTTATGTTTTATATAGTTTAAAATTATATAATAATTAATATATTATACTTTACATATTGTTTAATATATTTTAAACAATATTCATATGCATAAATAATTTTTATTAGAAAAGAAAATACAGTTAAAATTAAAAGTACTTTTTATTTTTATGTTACCAAACAGTCTATTGTATAAAGCTCTTTCAAAAAAAGCTCTTTTTTAAATGACAACCAAACAGTCAACTGAATTTTTAGAAAAACTCTTTTTAAAAATGTTTTACTGACAAAAACTCTACCGATATAAGTCCATCCAAATAGGCACTTTTTCTCTTTGTATTTTTCTCTCTTCTTCCTCTCACTCACATTTTCTCTCTTCTTCAAATGAAAGACAACAATTCTTCTTCCCTTTTTACCCTTATTGATTGTAAACCATTTTACCCTTCCTTATATGCCTTATGGTCTTTATCCTTAAGTGAACTACCAAAAATGCCTGTATAAAATCTTACTACCTTAATTCAATTAACCCATGCAATAAAATCCTACTAACCTTGACATAATTATTAACTCCAAAAATTAATTTATAGAAATCTCATAATTTATTTAAATCATGCTTAACTAAAGAAAAAAATCTAGGAGTCAACATTTCTCCTCCTCTTAAAAGAATTTCATCCTTTAAATTCTTATTTGAGTATTCGAAGAGGTATGGATACTTCCACTTTATAGTCTCCAAAAGCTCCCATATGGCCTCTTCCAGAAAATGGTTTTTTCATAGGACTTTGACCAGTTGAACTGTCTTGTTCCTGAGGACCTTCTCCTTAGTGTCCAAAATCTCTACTAGAGTTTTCTTGTAAGTCAAATCATCTCTCAACTGAATCTTAGTGATGTGAGAGGGATCTGATCTATACCTCCTCAACATGGAAAAATGAAAGACAATACGTATCTGTGACAATTCTGGTGGCAGTGCCAACCTATAGGCTAACAGTCCAATTCTCTCAAGAATCTCATAAGGACCTACATATCTTAGGCTCAAGTTACCCTTCTTGCCAAACCTTATGACTCCTTTTCGAGGAGATGCCTTAAGAAAAACTTTCTCACTCACTTCATACTCCATTTCCTTCCGATGTGCATCAGTATAACTTTTCATTCTATCTTAAGCTGCTTTAAGCCTCTACTTAACTAAATTGACATTGACAACTATCATTTGGAGTAACTCTGGTCCCACTAATCTTCTTTCTCCTTCTTCATCCTAGCATATAGGAGTTCTACATCTCCTCCCATACAGTGCTTTATACAGAGCCATCTGAATGCTCAACTAGTATAAATTATTGTAAACAAATTCGACCAATGGCAAATGCTCATTCCACAAACCTTTGAAATCCATCATACATACCCTGAGCATTCCTTTAAGGGTCCAAATGGTCCTCTCAAATTGGCCATCTGTTTGAGGATGAAAAGTAGTGCTAAAATGTAACTTGGTCCCTAGAGCTTCTTGTAGACTTTCCTAAAATCTCGAAGTGAAATAAGGATCTCTGTCAAAAACTATGAAATCTGGAATCCCATGTAATCTCACTATCGCATTTATATACTTCTTTTCTAGCATATGTAGAGAATCAGTCTTTTTAATTTCTAGAAAATGGGCTAACTTCGTCAAATGATCAACAATAATCCATATAGCATTAAGCTTCCTATTAGTCTTGGATAAACCCATCAGAAAATCCATAATCACCCTTTGCCACTTCCACTCAAGAATGGACAATGGCCTAAAGTTGCTTGAAGGTGCCTGGTGTTCAGTCTTGACTTACTGACATACTAGACACTTACTTGCATATTCTGCTACATCCTTCTTCATTCCTTTCCACCAGAAATGTTCTTTCAAATCTATGTACATCCTGGTACTACCTGGGTGCACGACATAAGGAGCATTGTGTGCCTCATTGAGTACCTCTTCCTTTACCTCCTTGACATTCAAAATACAAAGTTTGTTTCCCATAACCATAAGTCCATCATCCCGCACTACCACTTCAGATTTCTTGCCATTCTAAATTTCTCCTTAAAACTTGCTCAAATCTGCATCTTGTGCTTGCAACTCCCTAATTTTCTCCCTGAGTATTAATCTCACTCTGAAATTAGCAATAATGCAATTGGGCTCCTCCTATTTTAAGTTTATTTTCAGCTTAGCCATCTCTGTCAACAACGACAGATAAACTGTCTGAAGATGGGCTATGGAGGATTTCCTACTCAAGGCATCTGCCATTACATTTTCCTTGGCTAGATGGTATTCAATTAGTAAGTCACAATCCTTTAGCAACTCCAAACACCTTTATCTCAAATTTAACTCTTTTTGGCTCAATAAGTACTTGAAACTTTTATGATCTATAAAAATCCTCGTTGGACTCCATATAGATATTGTCTCCAAATTTTTACGGCAAATATCACTGTTGCTAACTCCAGATCATGAGTCGGATAATTCAGCTCATAAGGTTTTAGTTGTCGTGAGGCATAAGCTATCACCTTGTCTCCTTGCATTAACATACAACCCAAACCCTTCCTCGAAGTATCACTGTAAATTGTATAACCCTCACTTCTATCATTGTCTTTGGTGCATACCACTTCACCATTGCTTTAATTTTCCTCAGATCAATATATAACCCATCTTTCAAAATTACATATCTAAGGAAGATCACCTCATGAAGTCAAAATTCACATTTGCTAAATTTGGCATAAAATTCCTTCTCCCTCAGTGTCTGTAACATAATCTGAATATGTCCCTCATGTTCCTCTTCACTCTTGGAATAAACTAGAATGTCATTAATAAACACAATGATGTACTCCCTAAAGACCCTATTCATGAGGCCTATGAATGCAGCTGGAGCATTGGTCAATCTAAAAGGCATGAATAGGAACTCATAATGCCCAGTATCCTAAAGACTGTCTTATTTACATTAGACTCCCTGATCCTGGGCTGATGAAAACCTGACTGAGATCAATTTTTGAAAAGACCCTTGTCCCCTACAACGGGTTGAACAAATCATTGATTCGTGATAGAGGGTACTTGTTCTTAATAGTCACCTTGTTGAGTTTCTAGTGGTCAATACAAATCCGTCATGTTCTGTCCTTCTTTTTAACAAACAGAACCGATGCTCCCCATGGTGACAAACTCAGCCTTATGTAACCCTTATCTTAACTAGAGCCATTCTATACAGTGTTATGGAAATAGGTGTTATACCTGGAATTAGGTTAATGGCAAACTCAATTTCCTTCACCGGTGGCAAACCAGGTAAATCTTTTGAAAACACGTCTGGAAAGTCCCTCACAATTGGAACATCTTCTAACTTCCCTTCATTCACATTGATGTCCACAACATGTTCCAAGAAGGCTTCACATCCTTTCCTCATCATCCTATCAGTTAACAAAGCTGAAACAATTCTTGGTGATGGTGCTCTCCTATCTCCTTTGAAAATCATCTTCCCACTTATGCCAAGATCAAACTTGACCTCTTTGAAGCTACCATCTAACTTTGCATGATATTTCTCCATAGTGTCCATCCCAAGTATAACATCCATCCCCTTTAACTCTAGAGGTAGTAAATCTAATACTAGTCTAGCACCATTAATAAGGAGCTCACAATCTCTATATACGTGACTGATTATCACATTCCTGTTGTCCCCGAATTATTATTATTATTATTAAGAATGATTTAAATAATTTTTGAGGTTTTGATAGATTAATCATTTTGGAATTATTTAATTATGTCAAAATTAGTAGGTTTTGTTACATGGGTTAATGGAATTAAAGTGTTGGCTCCTAAATTTTTTTCTTTAGGAATAAGTATGGTTTAAATTAATTATAAGGTGTTTATGGAATTATTTTTATGGAGTTAATTGTTATGTTAATGTTAGAAAGATTATATGATATAGGTTAATTGGATTAAAGTGTTAAGGTAGTAAGATTGTATAAGGGTGTTTTTGGTGGTCCACTTAAGCATTTAAGTTACAAGGCTTTTAAGGAAGGATAAAAGGGACTTTGCACGCTCATTAAGGGTATTATAGGAAAACGAATATGTTGTCTTGGTTTTGAAGAAGAGAAAAATGAAAATAAGAAAGAAGAAAGAGAGAAATACGAAAACAAAGAGAGAAAAAAGAGAGTTTCGGTGGTTGAGAGAAAAGAAGAGTTTTGAGCTAGGGTTTATCTTTTCTAAACTTTCTAGAGAGATTTTGAGGTTGCTCAAGAAGAGAAAAAGGTAGAGGAAGAGAAGAGCTTCCATTATAGACAAATATCTCTATATTTGGTGAAGATTCAAGGTAAGTTTGATTTTAATCCTTTGGATTTATGGAAGGGTTTTGGTTCATGAAGCTTAGGAAATGAATGAGTTTTAGTATTCTTAAACCAATTTTAGTAAATGTACTTCATGGGTTCCCAATTTGTAACTCTATTGAATGGGAAATTTTTCCATTGATGAAGGAAATCAAGAAAGGCAAAAGGAGCAAGAGGAGAGGCACATTTGAGCAAGTTTATTAGCAAGGATTTTAAGGTAGGACATGTTTATAATAAAGTAAATAAGCCACTAAGGTTTTCTTTGGAATCAAAGAAGTTAATGATTTAAATTGCATCATAAATGTTGCATTTATTACTTTTTGAATGATTTGAGAAAGTGCTATGTGTTTGGTACGTGAATATTGTGTTGGTAATTTATGAAAATGATGTTTGAAAATATACTATGTTTATGAAAGCATTTTTAAAAAATGTGCCATTTTGGACAACAAGTTATGAAATACATGTTATGTGAGTTTGTAGTGGTCCCTTAAGTATGTTAAGTAAACTTTGACTAAAGGTTTCTCCTGCCTGCCCCCTAGTGACATGGAGCTCCTTTGTAGACTCCCATAAGTTTACGGCTATGCAAGACTAATAAGTGGGATTGTGATAGTACGTTCTGTTCATGGCTACACAAGACCATTATATGGAAATATGTAGTATGCTCTATTTTAGATCCACCCAAATCATTTTGATGTGCTTACGTGCTTATAATGTGTTGACAAGATTGATGCATACATGATTTGTCTTATTATGAAATGGGTTGAAAACATAAGAACTATGTGTTTTATGAACTCAATGTGAATTTTCTATGACAAGTGAATGTTTTTAAAGGTTTTGCTTATTTTTTCATTATAAACTATTACTCACAAGCTTTCAAGCTAACCCCTTTTTTGTCCCATCTTCAGGTAAAGAAAATGAGATCAAGTATCTAAGAGTCGAGGCATCATTCTACTTTTACAATGTTTTTATAAATTAACTTAGATTTTGTAAAAGCAAGACTTTAGACACATTTCGAGAATTATTGGATTTGGTATCATTTGTATTTTGGATTTTGATACCAATGATGTAATGTGGCTTGGAATGCCATTAAAGCTTTGTAAACTCCTATTTTTATTGTAAATATGAATTGTGTATGGATGATGTTGAGTTGGAATTAGGTATATTTGAAGAAGTTATCAACTTGAGATGATGATATTTGAACTTGAATTATTGATATATATCTATATATATGTATATATATATACATATATATATATATATACATATACATATATATATATATATATATATATACATACATATATATATAATGATAAGAATTTGTTGTATGTGATGAGTCATTGAATTGAGAATTGAGGGTTTAATATAACCAAATTGGTAACTGAATGTTTAAGGAGTGATATTACATCAGAAGAAGTGAATTTGGGAAGATTATGAGTGAAAGTGATGTTAGAATAGATATAAGAACCATTGGAGATGCTTTGGAAAGTGTAGTTAGTGATTTAGAATTTTTAGTGATGTGAGGAAGACCCTGTAAAAATCCTTTTGTCTGATCCAGCTTAGACTGAATCCCTTCGTCTGATTCACCTTATACTAAATCCTTTTGTTTGATTCAACTTAGACAAAATCCCTTCGTTTGATTCACCTTAGGCTAAGTCCTTTCTTCTGATTCAGCTTAGACTGAATCCCTTCATCTGATTCAGCTTAGACTAAATCCCTTCGTTTGATTCATCTTAAACTGAATCCCTTCGTCTGATGCATCTTAGACTGAACTCCTTCGTTTGATGAATCTTAGGTTGAACTCCTTTGTTTGATTTAGCTTAGATTGAATCCCTTTTTTCATTCGCCTTAGACTGAACCCCTTCATCTAATTTAGCTTAGATTGAATCACTTTGTCTGATTCAGCTTAGATTGAATCACTTTGTTTGATCCATCTACACTTTTAGAAATTCGTAATTTTGACCTTCTAGATGGTAAAATATCTCTCAAGGTCTTCATAAAAGTTGTAGATCTCAAAGTCCTCCTCGAAATCATTCTAAGATGACCTTAATCTGACATCTCTAGCAAAAGTTATGTCAATTGTGCCGAAACAGGTCCAATATGATTGAGAACAAATGCATGTTTGATTCTTTTGGCTATAACTTCATTAGCTGACCTCCAAATGAAGTAATTCTTGATCCAATAGATTCCTATCTCATTTATCTATCTCTCCAAAAAAAATTGATAGACTTTTAAGTTGATTTGAAAAAGATGGATGGAAAGAAAGTAAGGGTATCTGTAGGAAGAGTATGAATAGGATATTTTACTGAACATACTTTGGTATTTTTATGATATCTTCTTTTGTAGAATTGCGAATCAAACGATTCTTATTTAAGTATAAACTAGAGACATAGGGATACAAATTGTCTAAAGAATTGCGAATCAAATGATTCTTATTTAAGTATAAACTAGAGACATAGGGATACAAATTGCCTAAAGAAATAAAACTTTAATTCACTCTCTACAAATTTCAACTTCTGGATGGAAGTTGAGCAGCAGAACACTACTTCAGTATAAGAAGAGTTCAGAATTGGGGCCCAACACTCTTGGTATCAGAGAATGAATATAAACCAATGTTGGCTATTTATAAATGTGATTATATTAAGAATTATGGTTTTTATATGTTGCAAACTATTTTGGAGAGTGCACTTAGTGATTTAGAATTTTTGTGAATTTTAGGAAAATTTTTGAAAATTTGGGTAATTTTTGGACAAGGAAAAATGCCAAAGGGCAAGACAAATGATAAATGGTAGTAGAATTTACTATCAATTGGCAATGAAAAATATGAGTATTTGACTTTGGGATTTATTTACAAGTGTCACTGAAAATTTAGAGACAGTTGGATTAGAAATTGGAGACAAATAGACTAGTTTTTAATAAGGGTCCATATGGGACCATAAGAAGGTGACAATTGGCAGTGACAAATGTCACTACCACTCGGCACTCCTCTTTCTCATGGTTTTTTCACTTGAAAGACCAAGGTAATTGTTATGTCTTTCATTTTTAACTCTTGTCTTCCACTTTTTCGTGGGCTTCTCTTCTCCTTCTTCATGAATTGAGTTGCCAACCATCACCAACAGTGAACGTTGCTTCCATCTTTCACTTACTACTTCCTTCATGTTATCTTCTTCATTTCCATAAGAAAAACCAAGCCTTCCAACCTTCAAGATGATGATCGTGGGTTATGTGTCAAGCTAGGTTTGAGTAAGATTTTGAAGATTTTAGAGCTAAAGGAAGAAAGTAGCTTGTTAATCTTCATAGGTATTGTTAAATGAAAATAGAATAATGAGAAATGTAAGATTGATGACTTGATTAAGTGAGTTTTTTATATATGTGTCATGGATGATGAAAAGTCTTGTAAATGTCTTACTCTTGTAAATGTGTGATGGGTAATAATTCATATATTGTTATAGAGATGATATTGAGGTTGAATGATCATTGAAGTGGTGTTTAGATGAGTGCAAAAAATTGTTTATGAATGGGTAAATATATATATGTTCTGTTTTTGGTTAATGGTCAAATATATGTCACTAATTACTAATTTAAGAACCACCTTACTCATTCTTATGCTCAGGAGCTTCGAGATGATAGTTTAAAGAAAATTACAACATGAAATGATTTTATAATCACTCAAGGATTCATGATTGGTTGTTTTAGGAACTGGATATATGAATGTCTTGTTTACTTCATTTAACATTTTACTCCTATCAAAGAACTCCAAAATAGACTCTGTAACCATTTGTTTTATCCTTGGCCAAGCATTCTAGTAAAAAAGTCCATTAAGACCATCTGGTCTAGGGTCTTTTGGTGCACCAAATTCAAACACTACCTTTTCCACACATTGTGAACGATGAACAAACTATTTAGGAACTCCAATTCTTCTACTTGAAATTGGTTAACAACAAATGAACCAAGTTATTACATAGAAGACATACAGTTAGCAATTGTATGAAGAGACCTTTTGAAGAACCTAAAGGCCTCGTCCATGAGATTATCTTACTTGGTAATTATCAGTCCATTTTGTCTAATTAAAGAGCAAATTCTATTACAAATCTTTCCTACCAACAATAAATTATTAAAAAAAAGTTTGTATTCTTATCGTTTATCTAGGGTAACAAGTACCATTCCATACCGGATGGTACTGGTTAGTACGTACTGTACTAGCCAAAAATAAAATGGTATCTGTTCCTTCGGTATCGACTGTTAATCTCGATCGATACTATAGTTTTTTGTTCGATACTAACCTGTATGTAAAATATTGATGCATACCAGCGGGTACTATATGGAAGGGTAAGATGGATTTTTTGGGCTCATTAAGGGTAGAAATGGAAAAAGAATATGTTGTCTTGCTTGTTAAGAGGAGAAAAACGTGAATTGAGGGGAGGAAAGAGTAAGAAACAAAAATAGGAGAGAAGAAGAGAGGTTTCAATGAAAGAAGAAAAGAAGAGAATTCAAGTTTGTTAACGTAGGTTAACCACCTTTCCTTCTTGCTTTATTAAAGGAATGCGTTATGCTAAGGATGAAGGAGTTAGAGAAAAAGAAAAGGGGTTTATTTAGAAAATGAAAGGTTTGTGTTAGAAGAAGACGAATTAGGAATTGATTTTTAGGGTTTCTAAACTAGGTTTTAGGTTTTCTAATCTAGATGGACTATGGGTAGGTTAGATTTGAGTTTAATTTGTGTTTGTTGAAATTTTGTGATTTTTGAAGTTTATGAATTTTATTGAAATGTTTTTTTGAATGGAACCTTGGTTGTGAAACCAAGGGAATTTTACCCAAGAGCAAAGGGAATGGCAAGCTTGACTTGGATTTTTGCAAGCTAATTAGGTGAGTAATATATTTACGGTTATAGTGTAATTGGGCAAATTCTTACTCATGTGTATATTGAAATTGATTTGTTTGAAATTGACTTGTTTGTAAATTTTGAAAATGCATGATGAAATATGACTATGTTATAGCTCAAAAGAGGTTATGACATTTTGTATTAAATGAAAAAGAAGACAAAGCATAAAAGTATGAGCATATGAGAAAAAAAATATATGCTTTTGTTTGGGCGAGAGTGGAACCATTCTATTCGTCACGTACACGTTGATAAGAGCCTTCTCCCGGCTGCCTGCTTGTGGCATATGAGCTCCAAAATTGGACTCATTCTATTCATGGGGTAAACTTTGGTTTCTCCATTCTGTTTCCATGGAACCCTTGAGCCATTTGTTGTGCATTGAATCTTTAATTTGTCATGTATAATGCATTTGAGTGTTATGTGCTATGAGTGTTAAACTAAATTGAAGAATGTTTTAATTATAGAAGATACACATATATATGTATACATATGCTTGAATTTGTGGTGAATTGTTAATGACTATAAACATGTTAGTCATTGAGCTGTGTAGCTCACCCCACCATTTCCTTCTCAGGTATAGAATGAGAAGGTTAGCAATCTTTGCAAGGTATCGGAAACTCCAAGATATTACAAGCTTTTGTAACTAAGTTAGTTCGATCACTTTTGGATAGCTTTATAAGCATGTTAAACATTGAGCATCCTCTATGGGTTGTATTTTGTGTTAATCCTTTGTTTATACTATGTAATTAAAGTTATGTATGAGCTTTTGTTGATTTGGAAAATAAGTTTAGAACTAAAAAGTTCCCCAGGTGGATGCGCATGTTTCTTTTGTAGTTGTACATTTTATAAGCTAAGTCTTTCATAGGTGTGTAAATTGTGTGCTGAATTCAGAGGAAAAACTGAACTAATTTAGGCTAAATTAGTCAAAGTTGTCTTTGAGAAGTTGTAGCTTATCTTTCTAGCTTTCCAACAGTATATAGCATGAAATTTTTAGACACCAGAGTCAAAAGTTATGGTCCTTATAATTGGAGATGCTCACGAGTATAGTTTGTATCGTCTAATGATGTCATATCGTCTGGTGATAATGTATCGTCTGATGACGTCATATCGTCTGGTAATGATGTCACATCATCTAGTGCATTGTTCATCTAATCTTATCATCTGGTCCCATTTTTGACCTTATAGATGATCGAATTTGTCTTCAAGTCTTTATGAAAGTTGTGAATCTTGACATTCTCTTTCGAACCATGTAAAGAGCACCGTAATCCGACATCTCTAGGGAAGGTTATGACAATTTTCCCAATTCGTCTGACCCTTCATCTGGTTTCATCTGATCCTATAAATCTAGTCCCATTTTTGACCCTTTAGAAGATTGAATTTGTCTTAAGTCTTCATAAAAGTTGTATATCTTGAAATTCTTTTTCGAACCATCTACGGAACACCTTAATCCAACATTTCTAGGGAAAGTTATGACAATTTTCCCAATTCATCTGACCCTTTGTCCAGTTTCATCTAATCCTATCATTTGGTCCCTTTTTTATCCCCTTAGATGATCGAATTTGTCTCAAGGTCTGAATAAAAGTTGTAGAACTTGACAGTATCTTTTGAACCATCCAAAGAACACCTTAATCCGACATCTCGAGGGAAAGTTATGACAATTTTAGTAATTCATCTGACCCTTCGTTTGGTTTCATCTAATCCTATTGTTTGGTCCCAGTTTTGATCTTTTAGATGATTGTTTTTGTCTTCAAGGTCTGCATGAAAGTCGTAGATCTTAAAATGTTCTTTCGAACCATCAAAAGACCACCTTAATCCGACATCGCTAAGGAAAGGTATGACAATTTTCCCAATTCATCTGACCCTTCATCTAGTTTCATTTGATCCTATCATCTGGTCCCATTTTTGACCCTATAAGTGATCGAATTTGTCTTTAAGATCTTCATGAAAGTTGTAGATGTTGAAATTATCTTTCTAACCATTTAAAGAATACCTTAATCTGACTTTTCTAAGGAACGTTATGACAATTTTCCCAATTCTTCTGACCCTTCATCTGATCCTATCATCTGGTCCCATTTTTGACCCTATAAATGATCGAATTTGTCTTCATTAAAAGTTGTATATCATGACATTCTATTTCTAACAATCTAAAGAACACCTTAATCAAACTTTTTGAGGAAAATTTATGACAATTTTCCCAATTCGTCTAACCCTTCATCTGATCCTATCGTCTGGTCCCATTTTTTAGCCTGTAGATGATAGAATTTGTCTTCAAGGTCTTCATGAAAGTTGTAGTTCTTGCAATTCTCTTTAGAAAAATCCAAAAAAAAAACTTAAGCTAACATTTCTAGGGAATGTTATGACAATTTTCCTAATTCATCTAACCTTTCGTTTGGTTTCATCTGATCCTATCGTCTAGTCCCATTTGTGACCCTGTATATAATCAAATTTGTCTTCAAGGTCTATACAAAAGTTATATATCTTGAAATTTTCCTTCGAACCATCTAAAGAACACCTTAATTCTACATTTCTATAGAAAGTTATGATAATTTTCCCAATTCATCTGACCCTTCATCTAGTTTCATCTGATCCTATCATCTAATCTCATTTTTAACCCTGTAAATGATAGAATCTATCTCAAGGTCTTCATGAAGTTGTAGATCTTTAAGTCTTCTTCCGAACTGTCTAAAGAACACCTTAATCTGATATTCATAGAGAAAGTTATGCTAATTGTCCCGAACTAGGTTCAATATAGTTAAGGACAAGTACTATTTCAATTTAATGATTCTAAATGTAGGGCTCCGAAAGCGGGGTCCAGCAAGAAAACTGAACACTTGCTCTGATAGTCTCCCCTCTGTGTCTCACTGCACTGAGCTATCTCCTCCTAGAGTTGAAGTCCAAAATTGTTTTGGACAATCTCTCCTCAGGTTCCCTGTCTCTCCACACTGAAAACACTTTTTCAGCTTTGTACACCAGCCTGTATGTACCTTTCTATAGTTTCTACACTGCTTAGACTGATATGATCGAGCTCGAGAAGCAAAGCTAGTAGTAAGGGTAGTTCTCTGACCCCCCTAGTCGTGGTAACCGTAAGTGGGCAGCTGATGATGTAACGCCTCCAATACTACCCAAAGTTGAACTATCATGTCTCCTCTTAGGCTACTGGCTGAAATAACCTCCTCCCTTCCTTTTCTGGTTCCTTCTTCCCATTATCTCCCACACTCTTTTAGCAACTTCTCGGCTCTCTTAGCTGACTATACAATCTCCTTGAATGTGGTAGTTGAGGTAACGGTCATCCTCTCCCAGATAGCTAAATGTAGGTCCTGTCTTAAATCGAACACACAAATTCTCTTCATCAACCACATATTCAGGGACATAGATGGCGAACTCCCTTAACTCTGTCTCAAACTCGTGCACCGACCTATTCCCCTGTGTCAGTGTAAAGAAGGCAACCTTCTTCTGATCTCTATCAAATCTAGTGTAGTATTGTTCGTTGAATTCACTGATAAAATCTCTCCAAGTCATCTGATTATGGTAGCTGCCCTGGACATTTTCTCACCAAAATCTGGCATTGCCCTCTAGCAATCAGATGACAACTTTCCGCTTCATCTCATCAGGCATCCCCATATCATGAAATGTCTTCGCAGTTCACCTCATCTAGGTTTTGGCCTCTGTAACACCACCGCGCCCATCAAAAGTACTACACCTGAGGTTCCTTGCCTCTTTGATATAACCTGAGATTTCAAGCATCGGGTGTTTCCCTGGTGTATGACTAGGTACCACTATTGGCTGTTGTGGTGGCAGTACTTGTGGTGGCATCTGTGGCGCTCCAGCCTTAGGCTACTGTAGCGCAGGGTACTGTGCCCACCATTTCATCACCTGTTGCAGAGCTTCCCTCGACACCGGTGGTAAATCTGGTTGTGCTATCACTGATGGTGTTACGATGTGAGGCTACCTATGAGTCGAAGAGCTAGCTATCGCTGGTTCTACGACTGCTTCTATGCTATGTTCCTCTGCCTAGGGTCGCAAAGGTCTCACATTGCAACGCCTTCCCCTTCCTCATCCAACCATGCTATCACTATAAAATCAAAGAAAAGACATTGTTGAATAAAACAAATCGGGCTAAGCCTAGCTTATTTGATATCCTAAACATCCCAATGAATGTCGATAAGTACTCCAATCGAGGTCGCAATTATCTGACCATTAAGGACGTCAACTTAACGATCTGAGACTTAACTTCTTGACTAAAGACTTTCAACACCCAGACTCGACTATTAAGGCTTATGAACTTTTTGAAAACGGAAATAACACTTTTGAGAATGCAAAACAAGCCTCTGATACAATTTAATTGTCATGATCCGGTACCACATCGGGCCTATAACAAGCGCCATGTACTTAGGCTAAGGACAATTGTAATATCCTTAATCTGACTATGCAAGGCTAACTGAATATCTCCTTTTCTTTTTTCCTTTTTTTGAAAACTTAGGCAGCACAATGACTATATTTTAAAAATCCCAAAACTTGCAAATGATTTCAATCACACTTCTATATTCATATCTAACCACAACCTCAGGACTTTAAAGTCCACTCAAGGTAATCTCAACAGCAGTATTAAAAGTTCATACATAAAATCATTTATAAAACATCAGGCAGTCAAAAGTTAACTTACAAAGTCATAAAGCATAACTACATAAACACAGTTCGTAAGCCACTAAGCAATCAAAGCACAAAACATTGACTGCCCACGTGTGTTAATACCTTGAAAATGTCAAAAAGCTGCACGATCCTCACAGAGCATCAAGCTCACTAAATTAACCTGCATGGTTGGAAGGTGGAGGGGATGAGTACACTAGGTACTCAGTGAGCAGGAAAAACATATATCACAAATAGAACTCGATACACATCAAGATGGTATAATGGTTAAGAACCACATAGGCCCAACCTATTAATCACCCATCTGGTGAACATAGGTTTTGATTCCAGTACACAAATACATAAAAACATCATATGTATCAATCAAATCTCTATAGGAAAACCAATATCGGAATAAGCCAAAATAATCACGTATGACACCATTAGTCGGTCAAACTAATGTGCACACTCGCCTATACTCGATGTTGACTCGACTTTCATCCATAGCGAGTCCGGACAATAGTCAACAAGAGCATCATGACCATAGGTGATGACCTCGTCAATGTTTAGACCCTAGGTGTGGAATCACCCGCAAGTTACATAAAAAGGTGCCGATACCGCTACTCGACTTTAATGCACCAGTTTCAAGGGTGCGACGATTGGCCAATCGTTATCTCACCAATCAAAAAACAAATCATATATAAATATTAAGTATAAAATCAAGTAAGGCAGCATGCCTTTATTTATTGGTCCAACCAATAAATTAAAACCTTATCATGGCTTTAAGCCAAAAGAGAATAAAAACATGCATCATACACGACTCGATTATGCATATGTAAATTCCAAAATATTTTTTCACAAAGTAAAAGCCATCTTTTATAATCCAATTGCATAGTTGTTCAAAACAATGCCATTTATTAAATAAATAAGCATATAAGCATATGTTTGAAATCTAATTCTACCATACATTGCCTAGGTTCAAAATTCACATACAAGTCAACATGCCTGTCTTAGGATGTTTTAATTCTATTTGAGAAATACGGTTTCCTCAACTCACCTTAAAAGAAGGTGTGCATTACTTTTCCTTAAAACATTCCTAGTACTAGCTCCTTGATTCCTGGCTCCCGAGCCTTTATACATAAAAGACATACAATGAAATTACTACTCAACATAAATTTTGTATTTATACACCATCACACAAGTGTATAGAACACAATATCATTCCCTTTGAGCTATAGGATTTAGCATTTAAACTCCTCACATGGTTACTTCCTTACTATCTACATTAGTTTTTCTTTTGCATTTTCTAAGGCATTTAACTCATTTCAAAACATAATTATGCCCATCTTTATCCAAACACATTAGGTCATTACTCATCAATCTAAGCAATAATTCAAGTTCACTCTAAGTAAACATGAAAGAATTTTCCAATACATACCATTACAAAACCTTAAATCCTAAGCCAAGTTCACTTTGGAATTTTAACAAACACCTAATGTGCATGACTTTCAAGTCACATTTTCAAGACTTTATCTTAGTAATTCATGCTCCTATCTTGTTAT